>JACEIK010002726.1:129887-140896 GCA_018107945.1 Datura stramonium | reverse complement strand
ATCTTTCCCCGGGCCTTTTTCTAGCATGTATGGCATTATAAAACTCTTAACCAACATGCGAATAGGCCATCTACATGTCAAGAATTTACGGGGTGTAACAGGTTTGGACAGGACATTTGGCACCAAGGTTCCAAAAATCAAGGTCAGAACCAATACAGAGACAACTAAAAATGAAATGGCTATAGACACAGAAGCCAAGGTCATGAGCGAGAGGGAGAATGGAGAAGAAATGATGGTTACCGAAATGACTGAACAGGATTGTACGTGCCTCCTAATGCACATGAGGAGGGGGATGGAAAGTCAAAGTTAGAGAACATGATTGCTGAGATGCTCAAGGAGGTAATATCCACTAAATGAGCAGCTGAAGGACATCCGTGGAGATATATCTAGCATGGGTTAGAGAGTTGAATCACATGCCACAACCATCAAGCAGATAGAGCAGCAGCTAGGTCAACTGGCAACATCCATGAACCCTAGGCAAAAGGGAACACTACCTAGCAACACAGTCCAAAATTCAAAGAATGATGGTCGCATGGCTATGATAACTAGGAAAGGAAAGACCACAATTGACCCAACTCTGCCAATTGTAGTTGAGCTTCAAAGGAAGAAAGAGAGCATAATTGATGATGAGGAAGAGTTTGCTGAGCATGAGCATGAGGAAGATGCTGAGCTGATTGAGACTCCGGTTGTTGAGAAGGATCCTGAAGATGAACAAGGAGAGAAACAAAGGGCCACACAGATTTATAAGGCTATCCCATGACCATCGCCACCGTTTCCTAAAAGAATGAAGAAGAAGGCAGAAAATTGTAAGTTTTAGAATTTTCTATCAATTCTCAAAAAATTATTTGTGAACATACCATTGGTCGAGGCATTGGAGTAGATGCCAGGATACGCCAAGTTTATGAAGGACCTTGTTACCAAGAAAAGGTTCGTGAGCTATGAGCTCATGGATAAAGTGCATCATTATAGAGCCATAGCCTCATGGGTCCTTGCCCAAATAAAGGAGGATCCAAGTGCCTTCACCATTTGTAATACCCCACAAACCCTAAGATCAGACCCGAGAGTTGAAACACAGAAAATAGGATTCTCTATACCAGGTCATAGGATGAGTCATCTAGTGACTCGTTAGGTGTGCCACAAGTCGTTAAGTGAATCGTGGGGAGGAGGTTTGGACATGGTTGAGATTTTATGTTTTGAGGCAACCACGGGTGTGATCACGAGTCATGGTCAGCACCACGATTCGTCAAGTGGTCCCTGGTCAAGAGTTGATTGAAGATTTAATGTTTGGGCAGTGTGGGTAATGACTTGGTCACCATGAGTCGCTGGGTACACCACGAGTCATGCTGACCCTCAGAAGGCAAAGTTCCAGTGCAGACAATGAGAGCAGACCACGAGTCATGGTGACTGGGCACGAGTTGTCTAGTCCCTCGTCGGGATTGGCAGTGTATTTTTCCCTGCGAATTTATTAAGGGCTTTTCTATAATTCCTAAGTTCCTAAGGCTTAAACTACGCCGTTTTAAGCTTAGAAAAGAGTGTTTTAATAGAGGTAAGTTCATTTAAAGAGAGTCTCCCATTATTCCTCATGATTTCAGTTATGCATGTTCATCAATCATGATATTATGTTTTTAGCAGGTTCGACCCAACATTCAGTTTTACTTATGATTATCAGTTTTCATCTTTGGGTCATTCGATTCGGTTATGATATTTAGTTATGTTCAGATCATGATTTCATAAAATAGCATGCAAGCCTTACTCTCAAAATCTTATCTTAATTATGTTTTATAATATGCATGGTTTATGATTTTAGTTACTTAGTGGTTTTACTTACCTTACATACTCGGTACATTCCACATACCGACTGCATACTCTAGCTGTATTGTTTCATGAAATAGGCTCAAATATTCAGGCTCAGTCCCGTCATTAGCCAGACCTGCAACATTAGCACTTATTAGCCAGAGTTGGTAAGTCCTTATCTTTAGAGGGCCCTTTCTTTCAGTTGCATCTAGTACTTTCAGTTTCAGATTTTAGTGAGTTAGTTGGGGTCTTTCCCATCAAATAATCATTAGTAGAGGCTTTTTAGACATAGCATGTAATCAACTTCTATTTTGAGTTATGTTTTCTGATGTTATGAGATTATCAGACTTTCACTATATTAATTGTGTTGATCGTCCGCTTTATTATGATTGAGTTATATGTCATGTTCATTCCATGGGTTGACTTAGAGACTCTTGGGGTTCTTTGTCTCGTGTCTCGATTTGGGCCTTTATTTGGGTCATGTAAAACTTGGTATCAAAGCATTAGGTTTCAGAGTGTCCTAGGGTGTCTGAAAGTCGTGTTAAGTAGAGTCTTTTTCTTGGGTTTGTAGCGCGCCACACTTATGGCGAAGAGGCTACGATACATTTAGGAATGTTCCCTTTTTTATGATCTATGTCATACGATGAAATGTCTCCCTATTCTTCTAACTCGTGCTATACACGTTTGCAGAATCATGCCTCCTCACCGAGTTAACGGAAGAAGAAATGAGAATAGAGATAGCCACGAGAATGGCAATGGAGATGGGTACCCGCAGGCCCCACCAGTGCATGAGGAGCATGTACCTGAGCAGGTTGCCCACGTAGAGTTCAGGGCAGCCATTCAGATGCTAGCTCAGGCCTTGACCGCTCAGGTCAATCAACAGGCGGTAGCGCATGTCCCTCAAAACGGGAATGTGGCGGCACAAGAGTTAGAGATTTTCTGAGGATACTGGAGTTTCTTGGGTTAAAGGTGGACGAGGATCCACACGAGTTTATTGATGAGGTCTTGAAGATCACCCAGATCATGGGGGTGACTAGAGAGGAGTTCGCTGATTTAGCCTCGTATCAATAGAAAGGGGTTGCTCACATCTGGTTTAAGCAATGGAAGGATAACAGGGCAGTTGGTGTAGGCCTTATTGGTTGGGATGAGTTTCATACTGCATTTCTGGATCGATTCTTCCCTCGTGAGATGAGACAGATCAAAGAAGCCGAGTTTGTGAACCTAAAGAAAGGAAAAATGATTGTTCAGGAGTATGCCTTGGAGTTCACTCTCTTTTCTAAGTATGCACCTGAGATGGTGTCAGATTAGAGAGCTCGAGTGAGTCGGTTCGTGCATGGCATAACAGACTACTTGGTCAGGGATTTCTGGACCGCAACGCTTCTTCAAGACATTAACTTTACTCAGATAGTCTTGTACGCCCAATAGATGGAGGTGGTGCAGATGAGTGCGAGGCAAAGAGGGCCAGGTTTGATAGCCTCGAATTCTCCAAGCAGAGACCTAGTGGGCACCATTAGCAGTCCTACCAAAGGTCTTCAGCCCTAGTGCCTTTGGCTATGAGTGTTCCATCTAGATCCAGGCGCGATCAGAGAGGAAGAGCATCAGGTTATAGAGGTCAAAGTAGCAGACCTGCAGAGACCAGCACTCCAGAGTGTAGTAGATGTGGCCGGAGACACGTGGGTCAGTGCTTAGTAGGTTCAGGTGCTTGTTTTGGGTGTGGGAAGCCCGAACATATGCTTAGGGATTGCCCAATAGCCAGCTAGGGTCATGATAGGGGCTGAGGTCCAGCCTCTAGTTCAGCAGCCCCACCAGTACGCGCAGCTCAATAGGGGGCATCTTCTAGTGCAGGTGGTGGTTAGCGTCAAAACTGATTCTATACCCTAGTATCTCGTCAGGAGCAGGAGCTCTCCCCAGATATAGTCACTGGTATATTACGAGTATTCCACCTTGATATATATGCATTGTTAGATCCAAGGTCTACTTTGTCTTTTGTGACACCCTATGTTGTTAGTAGTTTCGGAGTCAATTCCAAAATATTATCAAAACCCTTCTCTGTGTCTACTCCAGCCGGTGATTCAGTTATAGCTAGACGGGTATATAGATATTGCCCTGTCACAATCTTTCAGAAAGTCACCTCAAAAGATTTACTAGAGTTAGCCACGACTGGTTTTGATGTTATCCTCGGCATGGATTGGTTATATGCATGTTATGCCTCTTTCAATTGTAGAACCCGTGCAGTAGAGTTCAGATTTATGGGTGAACCAGTCTTAGAGTGGAAGGATAGTTCAACTGTGCCTGTAGGTCGCTTCATTTCCTACCTTAAGGCAAGAAAGATGATTTCTAAAGGTTGCATGTACCATCTAGTTAGGGTTAAGGATATTACATCAAGTCAGTTCCTGTTGTGTGTGAGTACCTAGAAATGTTTCCAGATGATTTACCAGGAATCCCTCCCAAGGGGGAGATCGATTTTGGTATTCACCTTCTTCCCAATATGCAACCTATATCTATTCCTCCTTACAAATTGCTCTAGCTGAGTTAAAGGATTTGAAGGAGCAGTTGAAGGATCTTCTAGGCAAGGGATTCATCAGGCCTAACAAATCCCCATAGGGTGTGCCAGTTCTCTTTGTCCGCAAGAAGGATGGTTCTCTTCGTATGTGCATTGATTATCGGCAATTGAATAAAGTTACCATTAAGAATAGGTATCCTCTTCTTAGGATTGATGATTTGTTTGACCAGCTTCAGGGTGCTAAGTACTTTTCAAAGATAGACCTCAGATCCGGATACCATCAGCTCAGAGTTCGGGAGAGTGACATTCCGAAGATAGACTTCAGGACTCGGAATGGTCACTGTGAGTTTGTAGTTATGTTTTTTGGACTAACATACACTCCTTCAGCTTTTATGAATTTGACGAACAGGGTGTTCAAGCCATATTTGGATATGTTTGTGATTATGTTCATAGATGACATCCTTATATATTCTCGGAGCGAGGAAGATCACGCCTCTCATTTGAGGGTGGTGCTACAGACTCTTAAGGATCACTAGTTGTATGCTAAATTCAGTAAATGTAAGTTTTTATTGAACTCAGTGGTATTTTTCGGTCATGTGGTATCAAGTGAGGGTGTACAGGTGGACTCTCAAAAGATAGAAGTGGTGAAGAATTGGCCTAGACCGGTGAACCCTTCGGATATCAGGAGTTTCTTGGGTTTAGCTAGTTATTATCAGAGATTTGTTGAGGGGTTTTCATCTATTGCAGCCCAGTTGACAAAATTGACCTAGAAGAAAATGAATTTTCAATGGTCGGAGGCTTGCGAGAAGAGCTTCCAAGAGTTGAAGAGTCGACTCACCTCAGCACCAATGTTGACCCTACTTGAGGGCACCGATGGTTTTGTGGTATATTGTGACGCCTCTAGGATCGACCTTGGTCGTGTATTGATGCAGTACGGTAAAGTTATAGCCTAGGCTTCTAGTAAGCTAAAGGTCCATGAAAAGAACTACCCGACTCATGATCTCAAATTGACGACGGTAGTATTTGCCTTAAAGATTTGGAGACACTATCTATATGGGATCCATGTGGATGTGTTTATAGACCATAAAAGCCTACAGTACGTGTTTACCCAAAAGGATTTGAATCTTCATCAGAGTAGGTGGTTGGAGCTTTTGAAGGATTATGATATGAGTGTCCTTTATCATTGAGACAAGGCTAATATGGTGGCAGACGCTCCATGGAGAGTGTGTCCTATATAGATGAGGAAAGGAAGGAGTTGGTGAAGGATGTACATCGGCTTACACGGATAGGAGTCCGTCTTGTTGACTAAATAGATAGTGGTGTCATTTTTCAGAACGGGTCAGAATCATCCTTAGTGACCGAAGTTAAAGCTAGACAAGACGAGGATCCTATTTGAATCCGCTCAGAACTAAAAGATAGAAGTCTTCTCCAAAGGGGGAGATGGGTGCTCCGATATCAGGGTCGCGTGTATGTTCCGAGTGTTGATGATTTGAGAGATCGAATGTTTCATGAGGCTCATGGTTCCAGATACTCTATACATCCAGGTTCCACCAAGATGTACCGTGACCTACGGGAAGTATATTGGTGGAGTGGCAGGAAGAAGGACATAGCAGAATATGTGTCTAGGTGTCCGAATTGTGAACAGGTGAAGGTGGAACATCGAAGACCTGGAGGTGTACTTCAAGACACTAGTATCCCTACTTGGAAGTGGGAGGAGATCAATATGGATTTCATTATGGGGTTGCCTCACAAGCGTCGACAATATGACTCTATTTGTATGGTTGTGGACAGATTGACTAAGGTAGCTCATTTTCTACTGATCAAAACTACTGATTCAGTGGAGGATTATGCTACGTTGTACATTCAGGAGTTAGTTCAGTTGCATGGAGTGCCATTGTCCATTATATTAGATAGAGGTACTCAATTTACCTCCAAATTTTGGAGATTTTTTCAAAAGGGACTCGATACTCAGGTCAAGCTTAGCACATCATTTCACTCGCAAATAGATGGTTTAGGCGGAGCGGACTATACAGAACCTCGAGGATATGTTGAGAGCGTGTGTGATAGATTTCAAGGATAGTTGAGATGATCATTTGCCTCTCATTGAGTTTGCATATAACAACAACTACCATTCCAGCATTCAGATGGCTCTGTTTGAGGCTCTCTATGGGCGGAGATGTAGATTGCTTATTGGTTGGTTTGAAGTCAGTAAAGCTACGACGATAGGACCAGATTCAGTCCATGAGGCTATGGAGAAGGTTTAGCTTATAAGAGAAAGATTGAAAATAGCTCAGAGTCGTCAAAAGTCCTACGCGGATGTGAGGAGGAGAGTGCTTGAGTTTGAAGTTGATGATTGGGTGTTTCTGAAGGTATCCCCTATTAAGGGAGTGATGAGATTTGAAAAGAAAGGAAAACTTAGCCCCTGTTATGTTGGACCCTACCGGATTGTGAAATGGGTTGGCAAGGTAGCATATGAGTTGGAGTTACACTCAAAATTAGCTTTAGTTCATTCAGCTTTCCATGTATAGCTCTTAAAGAAGTGTTTGGGTGATCTAGCTCTGGTTGTTTTAGTGGACATTGTCGATGTGAAAGATAGCCTTAGTTATGAGGAGGTTCCGGTAGAGATAGTCGATCGTCAAGTTCGTAAGCTAAGAAACAAAGAAGTAGCCTCAATCAAGGTTTTATGGAGGAATCAGCATGTTGAGTGAGCTACGTAGGAAGCCGAAGCAGATATGATGGCTAAATACCCACATCTATTCCCTTCCGGCTAAGTTTCATCATGATGCATCAGTTTCCTCCTTAACATTCTATTAAGTTTCATGTTCAGATCATGTTCCCCAGTTTCTTTCATGTCAATTAATGTATGTGTGATTTATGAATTCAGTTCAGTCATGTAGTTTAGATCGGAGTCAGTCACTCCATCAGTTTTCAGCTTGTATGTTCAGTATTTGAGTATGATGATTGCCTTTATTTGATTTTATGTATGTTTTTCCATATTCAAGGATGAATGTTTCCAAGGGGAAGATATTGTAATACCCCAAAAACCCTAAGATCAGACCCGGGAATTGAAACGGAAAAAATAGGATTTTCTGTACTAGGTCAAAGGACGAGTCGCTAGTGACTCGTTGAGTGTGCCATGAGTCATTAAGTGACTCATGGGGGAGGAGGTTTGGACATGGTTGAGAATTCGAGTTTTGAGGTGACCACGGTGTTGCGCCCCTACGCACGCGGTCGTACAAGTAATACAGTGACCCTTTTAAGAGCCGGATGTCAAACCCGTAGGGACTGGACTAATTCACCGGATATTTAAGTTCAAGTGTCAAGTTAACTTTCATAAGTGTTGATTTAAGAGATTTTGGATACTTATAATTAAATCTAGGTGTGATCACAAAATAATCGGGAAACAATACAAGAAGCAACTACAGTTAAGGCCTGATAATCATGCAATGCTACAATTCTCAATGGTTCAAGTATGCAAACTTCAGTTATTGTCTCACAGAGTTAAAGTGCGGTGTTCATGGTCTGTCAAGACTCTAAACACAACAAATTAGTCTCACACCTACATCATTGAACGGGGATGTGACGTCCTAATTTGTGAGCAATTATTGCGCCCCAGCGCACGCACAAGTGTACACGGTCGTACAAGTAATACATTGGCTCTATTTAAGAGCCGAATGTCGAACCCACAGGGACTGGACTAATTTAGAAAATTATCAAGTTCAAGTTCTAATTTAACCTTCACAAGTTTTTATTGTAGAAATTTCGAAAAATTCTAATTAAATCTAGGCGTGATCACAAAACAATCGAGAAACAATACAAGAAGCAACTAGAGTTAAGGCCTGATAATCATGCCATGCTACAATTCACACTGGTTCAAGTATGCAAACTTCAGTTGTTGTCTCATATAGTTAAAATGCGGTGTTTCTGGTCTTTCGATCCTCTAAATACAACAAACTAGTCTCACACCTACATCATTGAGCGGGGATGTGACGTCCTAATTTTTGAGAAATTTAACTACGTGGATGTGGTTTACGGAGTTGGTGCCCTTGATTATGGACTTTCATACCTCTAATCATTTAACCTGACTTAGCTTTACAACTACTTCTACAAGCGATGATGTGACAATTCTAAATTGGTGTCTAGCTATCATCCCGTTTTATTAACCAAGGCAAATTAGGTATAGTTTCTATCCTAACCGCCAATCCTATCATAAAGACAAGAACTTGCTCCCTACATTCTTGTGTTCTATCCTAGGGTTACTCTCTAAGCTTTCACCTAAGATTAACGAGTTTGTTTTCATGGTGATCAAGCATAAAAACAACAATAATGAAGAATGTAAGACAAAACAACAACTAACAACTCAAACCAAAGAAGAATTCATGCATTTACAATCAAATCATGTGGCCTCAACACTAGAGGAAGGATTTTAGTCACTCATGTTCGTACAAATACTTAAAAACATGATTAAAGAAAATACTTACAAGAATGATTAAAAGAGAATGAAAATTGATGAACCCTAGATAGAGTTCTTCCTTTCACCCTTCGCTCCTCTCCGTTGTTCTCAAAATATTTCGTGATCAAATGATTTTAGGAGCTAAGTATCCTATTTATACAAAAAGAAAAAAATACAATTTTTGGCCGTGGTTGAACAAGCTCCATGTCACGGACCTTGTCGCGCCAATCTTGCTCTGTGACACGAAGCAACCGCGCATGCTCACTGGAATACTCGGCATTTGCATGTCAAGGGCGCAGACTATGCCTGTCACCTAGCGTGGCACGACCCATCTCGCGCACGACGCATCGCGTGACACGGTCACTGACGTGCAACATGGCATGGCATGGCACGACGCCAATGCTTTGGCGCACTACCTGACTGCTTCTCGCACACACTCCTGCCTGTGTGACACGGTGCCCATCGCGGCAATCTCTTGACGTGGTACGCTGCATGGTGTGATCAAGTCACTTCCATTTTTTCTTCATGCCGGCAATCTCTTGCCGTGGTACGCTGCAGGGTGTGATCAAGTCACTTCCATTTTTTCTTCATGCCGTCTTCCTTGCCTTAATCCCAAGCTTCCTTTATCTTCATGCATCATCATATTAAGCTCATCATTTGTATTTTTCACCTACAAAACAATGAGCTAATCACATTTGTTAGTTTATGCACAAAATTATGCCAAATCACATGATAATATAATTAATTAAATTGACAAACTTGACTAGACTAAGTTATAAAATAGCACTTGGGCACATAATTATGCCCAAGATCACTACCCCACACTTAAAGCCTTGTTCGTCCTCGAACAACTCCATTCCATCTCATGCACATGAAGAACTCACACATAGCTAATTGACACAAGATAATTCAAGCTAGGGCTACAACGATTGTTTTAGAGAGCAAGTTAAAAATAGGGCCTGCAAGATATAACCATTAAAATCCCATATAACTACATTAATACTTTATAGCCTCAAGAATCGACTCTCAAACTCAACAAACTCATGCAACTTAACCAACCAAGAAATCCGACATGAATTTTATCGTTCATCAGACATGTGCCCTCACAACAAGAGAGTTACCCATTTCTTTTCACTCAAAAGTTTTCAAATTATAACATGTAGGGGTGTCTGAATAAGAAATAAGCTCACTCTCACAAAGAATTCACATGCGAGCTTGCCTTTAGTGTTTTACTCCACTAATTTAGGAATCATTGAAAGTAAGATCAAGTAGGACTTAGTGGGTTATGATGTAAGCTAAGGGAAGGCTTGGTACTATCCTGGCTAGTAATAGTGACTATCTTCCCTAAGCGCTTTTAATACATCACACTTTCATTAGGAATTTCCATCCTCTTACTTCACCTTTATTCTTTTCAACTCCCATTTTCCTATTTTGTTTCCCCATTTCAGTAGGCACACTTAAGCTATTACTAAGGAGTACTTAAGCAATTTTTTTCTCTTTTCTTCTTTTACTACCTGCTAACTCTTATTCATTTTTCGACAAGTGCACCTCTAGCCTTTTCTTCAACTCCCACAACTAGTCTTTTCCTTCTTCCTCCACTTCTCACTCCTTAACTCTCTTGTATTTTTCACTTAAGCGCTTAGGACTTTTGGATCAAATTCAAGGCTATTGAAAAGAAGTGATTAAGCTCATTTTATGGATAGCAAAGAATAGGCTAAAGGCTCAATGGGGCTAACTAGGATAATATATTAAAGGTAGGTAAAGCGAAGGATAAAAATTAGGCTCATTCAAAGAAAAGCCTAAATCATCTCCTACAATCGACATCCCTTATTTCATTTTATATACATATCAGGTAAGTTCTAAACACTATAAAATAACATGGAATATTCAAAAACCTTAAACACACAGCACATGCTCTCTTTAAGACAAATTTCAGTAGACTCTTAACTCAGCTAATCGCGAGAATTCATAATTAAGCTTTAAGCACATAGTGTTACACCCCGTAAATTATCGACATGTAGATGGCCTATTCGCATGTTGGTTAAGAGTTTTTGAATTCCATACATTCTAGGAAAAGGCCCGGGGAAAGACCGGATAAGAGATTCGTCGAACCATTGCGGGAGAAGCCGGGGCAGAGCCCCTCTGTGATGGCAACGTATCACGGAGGGAGGGCCTCCGCGTTGGCGCCGTGTCACGGAGGCCCTGTCTAGGCCCAAGTATAAAAGCCTCCAACTTCGGTTTTAATGTTAAATTTCATAT
>JACEIK010002726.1:110823-128144 GCA_018107945.1 Datura stramonium | reverse complement strand
TATTTACAGCCGCTATATAGCCCGTTGATTCCGTGAATCAGAGTTAGAGCCAGCCAGGCACCAGATGTGCTTAGGCTCAGTAGTCTAGCAGTTCAGGTCCCTGTAGGGCACCAGGTGCCAGTAATACCCCCCAAGGCGCGTGACACATAGAGTCATATTCAAGAGCCTAGGAGTCTCAAACATAGTTATACAATTGCTAAGCATGCTTCAAAATTTACAACACTTGCATTTCATAATCATGTACAACACATAACAAGAATATCAAGCTATCAATCAGCTAAAGGTTCAAAAACAAAAACCTATTGACTAATTATCCCTCAAGACGGCCGGCAGCCATTCATCATCGGGAAAAGTCCCTAAATATGACTAACACCAAGTATGTACAAGCAAAGAAAAATTTTATTCATCGGTTCAAAGTGCCTCCCGTCGAAAAAGAACTGAAAAGAAACACCAACGGGTGGGTGAAATGTGCTCAATTTCAATTTTAACAACACATGCATTTCTAACCAAGCACCAACTTCACCCGATTTCATTAATCACATAATTTTGAAATTTTCCTCACCCCACACTTGAATCATGCTATGTCCCCAAAGCATCAATTAAAAATAATACAAGGGTGATAAATACTCCTAGAGGCCTCTAGGCCTAGCTAGCAGCATGTTTTCCTCCATTTTTGAACACATGGATCACCGACCCTACACTCATCCTCTTTCATGCTCCTTAGCTTCCTCTTCCAAGGCACTCATACTTCCCCTTAATCTGTTCTTAAGTAACTATAAACAACAACAACAAGTGAAAGTAAATAGGATTTAAAAAATGAAAAGAAATTTGCACATGTGGTACTCTTGGGTTGCCTCCCAAGAAACACTTGATTTTACGTCGCGAAACGACGTAGAATATCCTTCTCAGGATATCCTAAAATAGATGTTTCCTTTCTAGAACCATCTTCTTCTCTTTTTGATTTTAGAGGGAACAACCTCCACTCTGTCCGTCTCTTCTTTCAACTTCTTTTCCAATTTTTTCCCTCCATCAGATTGGGGTTGAAATTTCATCATGTCCTGCAGTAGTGGACCTATGGGAGCTGTTACCCCACACTTAGCATTTGAAAACACATTGATATTAAAAAGATCTCTGTAGTGTGTGGGTGGGTTGATCTGTTGGTAGACTCTGAAGAGCTCTTCTTCATCGTCGAGCCTCATTTTAAGGGTACCTACTCTCACATTTATGATGGCTCCTCTAGTTGCAAAGAATGGCCTTCCCAAGATCAGGGGTACCTTGTTATCAACTTTAAAGTCAAGAATGTATAAATCAGCGGGTGTAATGAACTTACCCACTTTGATGAGAAGGTCCTCAATTATTTCGCCACTGTGGACTTGTCTGCTAGTTGCAGCATTATTCGTGTTGGCCTCGGCTGACCCAACCCCAAGGTGTTAAACAGAGATAGGGGCATTAGATTTACTACTGCCCCTAAGTCATAAAGATCCTTTATCACTTTAGCTTTACCAATATGTATGGGGAGGGTGAAACTCCCTGGGTCTTTGAGCTTTTTCGGCATCCTGCTCATCACCTTGTAATTGCACTCCTCAGTCAGTGCTACCGCTTGGACATCCACCAACCTAACTTTTTTGGCCACCACATCTTTCAAATACTTAGCGTACTTTGGAATTCCCTGCAAAACATCTAGTAAGGACAAATTGATGTGAAGTTCTTTGAAAATATCAAAGAACTTTTTAAAGTATTCTTCCTTCTTTATCTTCTTGAGCCTTTGAGGGAATGGTGGTGGTGGTCTCTGTGTTGGCTGCAATAATGATTGTGCATTGTGTTTTGCCAAACTTTGATTATCTCCCTTATCAGTAGATGGACCCTGTCTGGCCAGCTCCGGCTGCACCTCATTTCTCTTTTCCTTTGGTGGTGCATCAGGCAATTGCTTGCCACTCCTCAGATTGATGGCATTAACCTATTGGGGGTTTGTATCTATGTCACTAGGTAACCCTCCCTGAGGTCTAGTGTGCTGAGAAGCTGCTAATTGACCCATCTGCTTCTCTAGATTGTTGGTCGCCAACTGTTGATTTTTCAAATTTGAAGCCATCCGTGCCTGATTCTATGCCAATTGGGTCTGAGTAGCCATAATTTTCTGCAACATCTCCTCAATGTTGTTGCTTCTCGACTGGCCACCGTGCTGCCTATTCTACTGCTGATACTGCTGCTGGTAGCTCTGACTCTGGTTGCCACCCCAAGAAAAATTTGGGTGACTCTGCCAATTCTTATTGTAGGTGTTCCCAAAATTCTGATTATTTCTCTAAACATTCCCCACAAAATTGACTGATTAAGAATTTGCCCTGCAAGATTCTGCATTTTTCCCATTATTACCATAGATTTCACACGAACTCGGAGCCTGCTGAATTGCATTCACTTGTCCCTGCGGTTGGTTCGTACTCAGTTTATTGAACTGAGTCATCATCTGATACTGAAATGATGCTAATTGTGCTGCTAAAGCATTGACACTATCCACTTATAACAACCCTTCTGCTCTCTTTCTTCCCCTCTCGATGATTCGCTGTGCCACTCTGGATTTCCTTGAGCAATCCTATTCAACAGAGTATACAACTCATCATATATCTTCTCCAGTGCTTGCCCACCCGATGTAGAGTCTAATAGAATCTTTGTATGTGGGTCTAGACTCTCTGCAAAGGTGTGAGCTAACACCTCATTGGACTGCTAGTGATGGGGGAAGCCTCTCAACAATGAATTGAATCTCTCCCAAGCTAAATATAAGTTCTCCTCCGGCCTCTTCTTGAAACTTAATATCTCACTTCTGAGCTTGGCAGTCTTGCCTGAAGGGAAGAATTTGATGAGGAACTTCCTTTCTTTGTCATCCCAAGAAGTAAAGGAATTAGGTGGCTTAGCCTTCAACCACATTTTTGCCTCTCCCAACAATGAAAATGGGAAGAGCGTGAGTTGGACATAGTCAGTTGACACTCCGATGGGGACAAAAGTGTCACTGATCTCCAGGAAATTCTGTAAGTGCTGTTGTGGGTCCTCATGAGTCATCCTAGTGAACTGGCCACTCGAATATAACAGCTTCACCATGTTTTGCTTCAGCTCAAAGTTCCCTCCGGGCTCCGGTTTACGGATACTGGAGGTCACATTTGTTGCTAGTGGGATTGCCACTTCGCGAACTGGTCGGGCTGCCATCTGATTAGGTAACAACTCTGCTTGTTCAATNTCTTCGTTGGAGACATCTTCATCACTCCATGTGGGATTGCCACTTCGCGAACTGGTCGGGCTGCCATCTGATTAGGTAACAACTCTGCTTGTTCAATTGGTGGAGGTTTTTGTAACTGTTCTTGCAACCTTTTCAAATTTCGTTTGAGAGATTCCCTCTTTAGCAAATGTAGTCGACGTTCAGGTTCCAACAAAGGTTCCACCAACTCTCTATTCCTTGCCAGTTCTGCAAGGACAACTTGTTATCTACAATATAGCATACTAAGACCAAGTTTTTCAACACTTAAGGAGATTAAAATTTACACAAAAATAGAAAAATTCACTAAATGCTACTAGTCTCCGGCAACGATGCCAAAAACTTATTGCGCCTCAGCGCACACGCAAGCGTACACGGTCGTACAAGTAATACAATGGCCCTATTTAAGAGCCAAATGTCGAACCCATAGGGACTGGACTAATTCAGCGAATTATCAAGTTCAAGTGCTAATTTAACCTTCACAAGTGTTGATTGTAGAAGTTTCAGAAAATTCTAATTAAATCCAGGGGTGATCACGAAACAATCGAGAAACAATACAAGAAGCAACTAGAGTTAAGGCCTGATAATCATGCAATGCTACAATTCACACTGGTTCAAGTATGAAAACTTTAGTTGTTGTCTCACATAGTTAAAATGCGGTGTTTATGGTCTTTCGAGCCTCTAAACACAACAAACTAGTCTCACACCTACATTGTTGAGCGAGGATGTGACGTCCTAATCCGTGAGCAATTTAACTACGTGGATGTGATTTAGGGGTTTGTGCCCTTGATTATTGAATTTCGTACCTCTAATCATTTAACCTGACTTAGCTTCAAAACTATTTCTATGAGCGGTGATGTGACCATTCTAAATTGGTGTCTAGCTCTCATCCCATTTTATTAACTAAGCAAGGCAAATTAGGTATAGTTTCTATTCTAAACACGAATCCTATCGTAAGTACAAGAACTTTCTCCCTACATTCTTGTGTTCTATCCTAGGGTTAGTGAACTGAAAAACTACGAAGAGGAATTCGCATGGATTTAGGAAGGGCCTGCAGTATTTGTGTACAAGCTAAAGTTTTTTGAAAAACGAATATCTTTGTTCACTTTACCTAAGCTTAACGAGTTTTTTTCAAGGTTATCAAGCATAAAAACAACAATTATGAAGAATATAAGAAAAAACAACTAAAAACTCAAACCAAAGAAGAATTCACGCATTTACAATCATATCATGTGGCCTCAATCCTAGAGGAAGGGTTTTAACTACTCATGTTCACACAAATACTTAAAAATATGATTAAAATAAAGTACTTACAAGAATGATTAAAAGAGAATGAAAATTAATGAACCCTAGATAGAGTTCTTCCTTTCTCCCTTCGCTCCTCTCCGTTGTTCTCAAAATATTTCGTGATCAAATTATTTTAGGAGCTAAGTATCCTATTTATACAAAATGAAAAAATACAATTTTTGGATGTGGTTGAACTAGCACTGTGTCATGGACCTGGTCGCACCAATCTTGCTCCGTGACATGGACCAACCGCACATGCTCACAGGAAAACTCAGCATTTGTATGTCAAGGGCGCAGGCTATGCGAGTCGCCTGGCATGGCACGACCCATCTCGCATGCGACACACGGCGTGACACGGTCACTGGCGCGCAACATGGCATGGCGTGGCACGACGCCAACGTGCAGGCGCACTACCCGACTACTTCTCACGCACACTCTTGCCTCCGTGACATGGTGCCCATCGCGACAATCTCTTGCCGATGCTGCAGGGTGTGATCAAGGCACTTCCATTTGATCCTCATGCCATCTTCCTTGCACTTAATCCAGAAGTTCCTTTATCTTCATGCATCATCATATTAAGCTCATCCTTTGCATTTTTCACCTACAAAACAAAGAGCTAATCACATAGGTTAATTTATGCACGAAATTATACAAACTCACATGAGAATATAATTAATTAAATTGAAAAACTTGACTAAACTAAGTTATAAAATAGCACTTGGGAACATAATTATGCCCAAGATCAACAATTTAACTACGTGGATGTGGTTTACGGGGTTTATGCCCTTGATTATGGACTTTCGTACCTTTAATCATTTAACCTGACTTAGCTTCACAACTACTTCTATGAGCGGTAATGTGACAATTCTAAATCGGTGTCTCGCTATCATCCCGTTTTATTAACCAAGCAAGGCAAATTAGGTATAGTTTCTATTCTAACCGCGAATCCTATCGTAATGATAAGAACTTGCTTCCTACATTCTTGTGTTCTAGCCTAGGGTCACTCTTTCGAGCTTTTACTAAAGCTTAACGAGTTTGTTTCCATGGTGATCAAGTATAAAAACAAAAAAATAAAAAAGAATGCACGACAAAACAACAACTAAAAACTCAAACCAAGATGAATTTAAGCATTTACATTCATATCTTGTGGCCTCAACCCTAGAGGAAGGGTTTTAGCTACTCATGTTCGCGCAAATACTCAAAAACACAATTACAGTAATTTACTTACAAGAGTAGTTAAAAGAGAATGAAAACTAATGAACCCTAGGTAGAGTTCTTCACTTCTCCCTTCGCTCCTTTCTGTTCTCAAAATATTTTGTGATAAAATGATTTTTATAGCTAAGTGTTTAATATATACTAAGTGGGAAATTACAATTTTTGGCCAAGTATGGCACTGCTCCATTCCATGCTGCCTATCACGCAGCTCAGCCTCCGTGGCACGGAGGCATCACGGCCCATTGGAAAGTGTCCTCTCATCAGGTCTTGTGCGAGGCACCTGCACGTCGCCCGACGTGGCACGCTGCTGGTCGTACCTTGCGCCTGCCGTGGCACGTTTCCCATATTGTAGGGCATTGCCTAGTGACATCTCTTTGTGTGCGTGCAAAAAGGGCATGGAACGGAGCCTAGTGCACCTGCCTCATTCCGTGGTACGGACCTCAGCGCGCAGCTTGTGTTGCGTGGCATGCTACCCTTCCCGGCAGCTCACATCTCATGCCATCTTCATGTGATCTTCCTAAAACTCCTTCCAAAGTTCCTCCTTGCTCGTGCATTGTCATATTTAACCCATCCTTATCATTTTACACCTACAAACAAGGGCTAATCACATTGGTTAATTTATGCACATAAATATACAAAAATCACATAAGAATGTAATTATTTAATTTGAAAAACATGACTAAAGTATGTTATAAAATAGAAATTAGGCACGTAATTATGCCTAAGATCACTACCCCACACTTAAAGCCTTGTTCTTCTTCGAAAAACTCTATTACATCTCATGCACATGAAGAACTAACACATAGATAATTGAAGCAAGACAATTCAAGCTAAGGCTACAACGATTGTTTTATATAGCAAGTTAAAAATAGAGCATGCAAGATATAACCATTAAAATAACATATAACTACATTAAGACTTCCTAGATGCAAGAATCGACTCTCAACCTTAACAAACTCATGTACATCAACCAAGTAAGACATCCAACATGAATTTTATCCTTCATCAAAAATGTGCCCTCACAACAAGAGAGTTACCCAATTTTTCGCTCATACGTTTTCAAATTATAACATGTATGGGTATATGAATAAGAAATACGCTCACTCTCACAAAGAATTCGCATGCAACATGTATTGACCCATAAGCTTGCCTTTAGTGTTTTACTCCACTAATTTAAGAATGTTTGAAAGTAAGATCAAGTATGACTTAGTGGGTTGTAATGTAAGCTAAGAGACGGGTAGGTACTATTCTGGCCAGTAATAGTGACTATTTTCCCTAAGTGCTTTTAACACATCACACTTTCTTTACGAATCTCTGTCCTGTTACTTCACCTTTATTCTTTTCAACTCCCATTTTTCGTCTTTGTTTTCCCATTTCATTAGGCACACTCAAGCTATTAGTAAGGAGTACTTAAGCAATTTTTTTCTCTCTTTTCTTCTTTTTATCCCTACTAACTCTTATTCATTTTTAAGCAAGTGCACCTCTAGTCTTTTCTTCAACACCCACAACTATTCTTTTCCTTCTTCTTCCAACTCTTCACTCCTTAACTTCGTTTGCATTTTCACTTAAGCGCTTAGGAGTTTTGGATCAAATTCAAGGCTATTGAAAAGAAAGGATTAAGCTAATTTTGTGGCTAGAAAAGAATAGGCTAAAGGCTCAAGGGGGCTAACTAGGATCATATATTAAAGGTAGGTAAAGAGATGGATAAAGATTGAGCTCATTCAAAGAAATGCCTAAATCATCTCCTACAACGGACAACCCTCATTTCATTTTGTGTACACACAAGGAAAGTTCTAGACACTACATGATAGCATGGGATACACGAAGAACCTTACACTCACTGCACATGTTCAATTCTAGACAGACCCATACAGACTCTCAATATAGCTAATCACATGAATTCAGAATTAAGCTTTCAAGCATACAGAGTCATATTCGAGATCCTAGGTGTCTCAAGCAAATATATACAACTGCTATACATGATTCAAAATTAAAAACACTTGCATCTTACAATCATGTATAACACTCAACAAGAACATCAAGCTATCAATTATCTAAGGGTTTAAAAACAAAAACCTATTGACTAATTTTTCCTCAAGACGGTCATCATCCATCCATCATTGAGAAAAGTCCCTAACTATGACTAAAACAGTTATGTATAGACACAGAAAAATGTATAAAGCAAAGGGTGGGTGAAATGTGCTCAACTCCAAATTTTCATCAAACAATATTATACCAAGCACCAAATTCACCCGAAATCAATTAGCAGACAATCTGAAATCACCTCTCGTTCCACACTTAATTTATGCTACGTACCCAAAGCATTATTTAAAAGCAGGACTAAAAGTGAGAGATACTTCAGGAGGCCTCTAGGCCTAGCTAGCAGCATGCGTTGTCCATTTTTCATTTTGGAGATCCTCAACCCCACACTTGTACTTTGACATGCTCCTTAGCTTCTGCTTCTAAGGTTACTCAAGCTTCCCCTTTTCCTGTGCTTACTTCACAAAAAATAAACAAAAAGTGAAAATAAAACCCCAAATCAAAATAATAGAAATAGTAAATAGTACCTATGTATCCTTAGGATGAGTTCAAAAGAGGGTCAACTTGGAAATTGGTCTTGGCTTTAATTAAGTACAAAGAAGGCCCTAGTTCATCTCTACAATCCAAAGTTAATCCTAAGTTTGAGTACAACTAGTAAGGCAATTTCTTGACCATGACAAAAGTGAATAAGAAGAATTCCTTTCCACACATTGACACATGAATATAAAAATGACTAAACACATCACTCTCAACTAGGGACACATTGCCAACATTTTCATGTCACACATGGAGGTATATAATCCAATATCAAATAGCTACGACAAAAAAATTTTCAAAATTCAGCATAAGCATGTAAGAAACTCAATTTCCACCACAATCTAAGTCGAAAATAAATTTATCAACCGAAGACGACTCGATAAAGTAGGCTAGCACCCTTAAGAATATCGCCTAGCAATTCATCATTGGGCCCACACATTATGAAACTTAAGCCACATTATTATTTCAGTTTAAATAAAAAGTAAGCCTCCCAGGAAAGAACCGTGGCTAAGAAAACCAAGGAGGACTCTATACTACAAAAGCAAGAAGAAGCTATACTATGAAAGCAGTAAAAATAAACTAGAGTGGATTAACATCACACACAATCATAAACATAATTAAAAGCATCATATCATACAAATAAGAGTTTCAAATCGAGCATCATATAAGAAAATATCCACCCCCACCATAAAAATGGTGCAGTTCCTTCAATACACATATAAAATAGAATAAAAGAGTAAGAGTGGCAAAAACTCCCTGTAGTGCTCAGATCGCGCTACTCAAGGTCATCCTGAGGTTGTACTGATGGGCTAGACTCTGGATCACGAGTGAGGCCTTAGGACTGAATGCGTGAATTCTTTATTTCCCTCCTAAGGGACTCCTTCTCTGCTAAGGGAATATCTAGAGCAGCTGATAGTGCCACCTGTGCTGGACTCTCACCCTTATCTACTGAAAGGGTAGGAAAAATTGTCTGGGTTTGAGTTGGAATCTGCTCCTATGGAGTGCTGGCCTTGGTGACTAGGACTGATGGTGGAACAGATTGAGCTTAATCCAGGTAGACTGGAATCGCACAGGGAATAAAATCCATGATACTAGAAATGGGCGATGTCCTATCTACCAGCAGTATCTGGACCTCCTCTGGCTGCCTCTCTTGTATCTTCAAGTCCAGGATGAGAGCACTAGTCTCTGCTAAATCAGCTTAGAGGTGATGCATGCTTAAGCCATGGGTCAACTTGGGGTCTATGGGGGCTCCTTGTCCCGTGTTACAATCCGGGCCCCTATTTGGTTGGAAACATTTTAGCCATAACGGATGCCACAACTAGAGCATGTCTGAGTGATAGTTTGTTGTCGCTCTTCGTTGGGCATATTTGGCTGTATGCAACATTCAACTAGAACTTGGCCGAAAGCTGAAGATCTCTCTTGAATATATCAGCTGTCTCATGAGAAGCCCAAACTAGTGTACCTCTAGCTACCATTTCGGCCATCTATCCTCAAGTGAGATGACCTTGGGCAGCTATCTTATAATAGGCAGCGGTGTCCACCACCTAAAAATCATCCTCAAAATAGTATCGGTTGATCGCCACCAGATAGATGTCAATCGACACTCCTCTAATAAGCACTAACATTAGTGGCTCTATCTCCATCTTCAGCGCTGGGTTCAACCGTAGGAGGATAGCCCCATATACTGCATAAAACTCCCAAACTAGTGTCTAAATATATTGTCCCACCTAGCAGAATAGAAACTCCCAATGCTAGAATCTAAGCACTCCATAATGTCGGGGAACAATTCCAATCCATTGGAGCTAATAGTGTGCTTCTTAGTAATTTCCAGACGAGGCTTCCCATTTAGGTCTTGACGCCCCTGTAGGTATGCTCCCTTGCGCCCTGAATGGCCCATCTCAGCCTATACATATCCTCCCCCTACTTTTGTCTTGACTCTGCTGCAACTGCTAAGGGAGAGGAGGTCTGGCTAGAAAAATCCTCCTTAGCGACTCGCCGAAGAAAATGTCAATTTGGACCCTACTGCTTAGGCTTGACCATAGTCTACACTGGAATGGAATGCGGATCCCAACGATGATGACTCTGTAGATGCCACCCGAGCTGAGGTGATGGGTGACACCTCTACGGTCTGATCAGTGGTCCTCCTACTACCTAGAGGCAAGTACTCCTCCTCATCCTCATCCCTAAGTCGGGACCTCTTCGGTGTATTTGTCTTGCCTCCTCTAGGTAAAACTCTTTTGGGTGCCATTACCTATGATCATGCAATAATTTGTTAGAACATGGAATCAGGTAATAAATAATTAGAAAATGAGAGAAGTGGACGGTGAGAGGGACGGTCCGCATTTTGAAGCGACAGACCATTCCTTGTTCTGTCTATTAATCCCAGAACTTCTAGCTCTCTATTTCAATGGACGATTCAAGGTGTGGACCATCCTTCTATAAGGCCTTCTATCCCTTGATTCGTTCTTTGACTAAGTGAATTTTGGTATTCGGGTTCAAAAGACGGAGACAAAGATGGTCCATCTTTTGAAAAGACGGTCCATCACTTCCTCTGTTCTTTAGGGGTTCCACACAATTCCAACTTTTTGGACAATTCATTTTGAATAAAGCACGAATAGGGGCTAGGTTATATTAATTTGAAGATCATTAAGCAATTTATCATCAACATCTAAGCTCAAACAAACATTCACCTAAGCCCTATCCAATTTTCTCGAGAATTTTACCCATGTTCTCCCCACAAGTTACTTCCAAGCATAGGTTCAACAATAACCCAAGTCCAAACATCAAATAAATCACAATAGGAATTCAAAGTGAAGATCAAACAATATAATAAATACCTAGATAACTTCACAAGTGCTTGAATGAGAAAATGCACAAAATGAGGGCTTCCAAAACCCTAGCTACGACACTATGCTCTATGTGTGCTTGAATACGTGATACAAGCAGCGAAAGATAGCAAGAGTGCACAACAATAGAGTGTTTTAGCATGAAGGGAGAGATGAAAGGGTAAGAAGGTGGGAGAGATGGAAGGGAGTGAGTATATCAGGCAAAGGGGTACCCGCAAATTTCCTTTTTAATTTTCAATTCAAAACACATGGGTCGGATCGATTTAGCCCATGGGTGGTTTATTATGGACCAACCGGCCCATTTTCAAAGGACCCAACCCAAATCCTTCTCAAAAAGGACCCATAACCAGGATTTTTAAAATCAAAAGATGATCTAAAGGGAAGACCGTCTAGCCAGAGTACGGTCTGCACATTGGACCATCTCTTGTCTTTTCTTACTAGAACCCCTTATTTAAATGATGGAAGAGAATGTAGTCCCTCTTTTGAAAAGACAGTCCATCTGTCCTTTCGTCTTTTGAATGCTAGAATTCCTCTTTTCTATTTTAGATTAATTTCCTCCATCTTTGCAAGTGTACCTACATGCATCAACATCTAATAATCCAAAAAAACTTGGGTTACCTCCCAAGAAGCACTTGATTTAATATCACGCTAGGACGTGGATACAACACTCTTATTCAAGTTGGCAGAGCATTCAAAGCCTTGCTAGGGCAGAAGATGATCACTATCTATGGATCCATAACTGAGCCCTTACCAGGGACTATCTAAGGAGTCGACCAAATCAACGACACGGTCCTAACCTACATTAGCTACGTAGTTCTGGGGATTAGTAGTTATCTAAACTCTTTACCCATCTTGGTGCTAAATAATCCTCCCAAAACTATGCTTATATAAATATGCCTATCTGAGGCAGTTGAAAACATCTTTTATAAAGCACTTTAGCTATGGATATAATAGATGTTTAAAAACTTTTGTTGAGACTTCGTTTAAAATCTTTGTACATTACTCACGATTCTTGGCTCATAACTATACTTTTGAAAACTTGTGAGCTTCTATGCCCAAAACCTTCGATTTTCAAAAATAAGACTTTACTTTAGCTTTTGAAAATCATGATATAACTATACTTTCTTTCTCAAATCTCTTTATGAAACTCCCTTAAAAAGTTTCTCAACTTTATAAAATAATGCATTTATCACAAATTACAATGCTTTCAAAACAATGACTTTTATGAAATTGGGTTCATGGGATAAGTGATGTTGAACATATTTCTATGCACATTTGCCTTGTTTTTGCCCATCTTTTACCTTATTTTGAGTTCATAATCCTTAGGAAATGCATAAATTTATGTGTTTGCACATTTTGTAAGCTAACAAACAATTTGAGATGTTTTGAATAGGAAACCAAGGAAAAAGGATCCAAATTAGTCCAAGGTGTGAAGATTTGAGAGTGTGAAAAGAAGGACCTGGGGCTATGGCTAGTGCCAAACGCCAGGTCCCAAACTTTAAACGTTTGTGCAAAAAAGTTGGTGCTATGGCTAGCACCGGGTGCCAAGTGCCTAACTATAGAAAATATTTCATTCAACACCTTGGCGAGATGAGAGGCGTGGAGCCCTAGAAGCATTTCAAACTTAGAGAAATTTCCCAAAATTCTGGTGCTATGGATGGGGCTGGGTGTCAAAGAGGTTCTAGAACAATGAAATTTGACTAACAATTGGGGCTATGAGTGGCGCGAGGCGCTCGGATGATCTAGAAGTGTTGAAATTTGGCTAACTCCATGGTGCTATGGATGGGACTGGATTCCTGGAGTTAAATTTATAGGAAACATGAGCCCAACTTGGGGCTATGGAGGGGGCGGCGCGCCAAACCTATTCCAAGAAGAAATTTTCTGATTTTAAAGCCAAGTACTTGAGGGTAGAAGCATCATTTGAAGGCTCAACTATAAATATAGCCTCTAGGTCGTTTGTTATCAATCTTGGGCATCACTTTTACATTACGTTTCTCATTTATTGAGGGTTGTAATGCAGCTTGGAAAGAGAGACAAGTTTCCACTTAGGTTTCTTCTTTTCTTTATCATTTTACTCTCAATGATGATGATTAAGTCTGTGTTTTTCCACTTGTCTATGAGTGGCTAACTCATACTCTAGGGTTTTAGCCATGATAGATGGTTGAAGTTTGAAAGTCCAATTATGCTAGTTTTGATTCTTCTTTAATGGTTTTTTATATTTACTTCTTGCAATTGCTTATTTGCTAGACTAATTACCTTGTAAGTAAATCTGTTGGCTTTCGGTTGAACTTGAGAAAGGGAACTGAAAGGGTTAAAAGTAAATATAAAATAGAAATTCAAAGACCCTTGAACCCATTGGTGAGAGGATAGAAGTTTTTGAGAATAGGAATATACCCTTAAACCTTGTTTAGTCGAAATACAAGTACACATAACTGTCGTTTCATGTTTCTCCTGCGACCATAAGGATATAGGCGTTAGGATTCATGAGATAGTTCTTTGATGCTTGGGAGAGTGGAAAGGAATAGGATAGTAACTTGCAATTAGCAACCATAGGAAGAATCGTTATAGCGTAATCACGTCTTGAAAATTCAACTTGAAGCAAAAGTGCCATTTTCCTAGATTTTCATCATCATTTGAAGTAAAACCAAATATGCAACAATCTATAGTTAATTTTATATTTATGGTTTTTAGTAGTTTAATTATCTAAACCATACCTCATTTCAACTGTTTGATAAAATAGCGAAATAAATAAGTAATCTTAAATGATTGAACTGAGAATCTTTGAGGGATCGATAATCAGGGCTTCTAGTGCTATATTACTTGATGACCACGTGGGCTTGCGTGCGCTTGGGTGACATCAAGTTTTTGGCGCCATTGACGGGGACTTGAAGATTGTATGATTATTTATAGGTTATGATTTTTGTTTCACTATTCAATGTTCTTGTATGTATATTATATAGATTTTTATTTTTTTTTAGTATTTTACCACTCTTCTTAACATGAAATCTTGGTATATAAATTGATCGAAGGATAGGTATCCATATCTTGGTGATCCTTATCTGAACTGTGGAGGACCTCACTTGTGGAAACAGTATCATGCTTGTGGTGTTTGTGGTGATCTGGATGGCCACTGAAGTAGTTGCCCAAATTTTTATTCCCCTTTCCCAAGCCCCTATTATGCTCCTCCTGTTGTTTTTGATACTTACAGGAATAATGAAGAGGAAGAACATCATGCTTAATTAAGTGATATAGAAAAACTGATCCTAGAGTATATGGAAGTAATGAGGGAGCAACTTTCTGAACAAAGAAGAGCCTTAGAAAGGATGAGAGCCAAGCTCATGGAGATGATGGATGAAGTTGCAACTTGCGATGATTTTCAAGTCACGGTTTAGCCAATACTCAAGACCTTATGTGGAAGGAAGATAGATCTCAGACAAGAGATACGCCAATTTGTCTCAAGTATCCATGACCCGCATTGTCTTTTGAATGAAAAAGTTGAGGCGTCTGAGGCCCAACTACAAAGTGTTGCAGATACTAGCCAATCCAGGGAACAGGAAGAAGAATCCCGATCATTATACTATTTTTTCTTGGTAGATGTTGATGTTGAGGAGGTGGATAAAAGTGAGGATGTTAATCATAATTCAATTTGGGAGTTAAGGCATATTGTTCCTCACTCTAATAAATTTTTGACATTATATTTGGTTGACAACCTAGAAATAGAGCCTTCCAAGCCTATGGAGAGAGGTGTAGATGAGAAAAAATGCCGTATATTCTAAAATTTATTATGCCAAAGACACATAATGACATCCTTCACTTAAGGTCCAAGAAGAGTAAGATGCAACATTTAGTACTTGGTCCCTTCATGTTTACACCACTGCCCCTTGAGCATAACTGAAAATTGGAAAAGAAATTAGAGGTGAAATTTATAAGCTCAAAATGAAAGGAAAAGTGGTGAAACTTGATGGCGTCCTAGTAATACCACGAAAGTGCCTAGGAGTAGATCCGGGAGTTAAAAGTTCAAAACTGCTAAAACTGGAAAAATTATCATAGAACGGGCGATGTAACGACTCATGGTATTAAACCATGGGTCGTTGTATGTAGTCGTGGTGAGGGGAAGACCGGGTGGCAGTGGAGACAACGGTCCATACAATGGGTCGTCGTTACCCGTTGGACCGATCTGGACAGTTTTCGGGGAAGATTCATTAAGGGAATTTCCGACTTTTCCACACTATAAGACCCTAAACTACGTCGTTTTAGCTTATGAAAGGTGGATTTTTTAGAGGGAGAATTTATTCTAAGTCTTCATTCATGCGTGCAAGAGTATAGAGGGGTGATAAAGGGTGATTCAAGGCTTTTCTCTTCAAATTCTTCCAATTCCTTCTTGGGCATTCAAGGGGGATTAAGAATTAGTTGTTTTCAGGTATGTAAGGCTATCAATGCGTGTTTCCTTCCACACCCATGCCCATTCTCTACGATTTCATGAAAATTCTATCAAAATTTTATTGGGTTTTGAAGTAGATTTATATAAAAATATAATGATTTGATAATGGGCTTCGTGATTTTAGAATCTTATCATATTCTATGGGTTTTTGATCAGCTTTTATGATTTAAATTATTTATAATGTTATCGATTTTTATTTCTATGGAATTAAGCCTAATTATGAATGACTCATGATGAATCAATTTATGATCTACTTTTCCATCAATGATATTTACAGCCCNACAAAACAACAACTAAAACTCAAACCAATGAAGAATTCATGCATTTACAATCATATTACATAGCCTCAACCCTAGAGGAAGGGTTTTAGCCACTCATGTTCGTACAAATACTCAAAAACATGATTCAAGAAATGTACTTACAAGAATAATTAAAGGAAAATGAAATATAATCAACCCTAGCTAGAGTTCTTATGTTTTTCCTTCATACCTTTATGGTTTCCCAAAGATATTTCGTGATAAAATGATTTTTGGAGCTAAGGTTTCAATTTATAGTAAGTGAAAATTTGCTCTTTGTGGCCGTGCATGGACTGCCTCTGCGTCACGGAGCTGGACGCCTCAATTTGCCTCCGTGACATGGAGCAAACATGGAGGCTTACTGGTTTTCTCAACAGTCGCATGTCTTTGGCGCAAGCTGTGCGCGACGCCCGGCGTGGCATGGCCTTCCTTGCCCACATTGCCCAGCGTGACACTGGAGCTAGCGTGTAGCAGTGCCTAGCATGGCATGGCAACAACGCGCAAGCGCACTGGAATGCCTCTTCTCGTGCAGCATGGCACTTCATTAGGCGCGGCACACACACAGCCTGGCACGGTGCCTGGTGCGGCCAAACTTGCCATGGCATGCCATCTTGCAATTTTTTGCAATCCAAGCCGAACTCCCTTCCTTTGCTTCAACCATAATTGTTTAGTCCTTCATATGCATTTTACACCTACAAAACAAGGACTAATCATGTTAGTTAGTGAACACCCAAAATTATTCAAAATCAAATGAGAATGTAATTAATTTAATTGACAAACATGACTTAATTAAGTTATAAAATAGCACTTGGACAAATAATTATGCTAAAGATCGGTTAGGAATATTGAAGAGTGATCAAGCTAGTTCTCAAGCTCTTCTTCATCAATTTTTCCTTGGGCTTTCAACGAGTGTTGAAATTTGATCTTACCCAGGTATGTAGGATTATGAATGGGTGTTTTCATTTACACCCATGCCCAATTTCTCCTAATTCATGAAATTTGATCAAAAATCTTATGGGTTTTTTATTAGATCTTGTGGAACTCTATTGATTTACTAGTGGGTTATTATATTTCATGATTTACATCATATCTTATGAGTTATGATCATATTCCACAACTACTTTGATTAGATGAATCGAGTTATGATCTTTACTTCAATTGTTGATATTTACAAACTCATCATGATTTATGATTTGAAATATGAATTTATTCAAATACCCATTATAATTTGATGATTTACAAGGTATATGTATGATCTACAAGTATGCATGAATTCCATGATTTATGAATTATGTTTTGGCCAACTCATGGGCCTTGTTTCATGGCTAGTTCACGCATTTACAATCATGTTTATGATTATCATGATTTAACTATCCCATGAATCTCATGCATATTATACTATGAGTACTATATATATT
>JACEIK010002726.1:88723-98886 GCA_018107945.1 Datura stramonium | reverse complement strand
ATACATGAAATGCTTAAATTTATAGGAAACATGATCATAATAATATGAGTAGTTGAATACTTGAAGACATGCTTAAAATTTAAGACAAAATTCGTATTATGCTTGCGGAGTCATCATGACCGTGAACTTTACAAAACAATTCCTCATAATTGGGCATCTAAACTTTTAGGGGTTAAATCATAAAAATATTGAGTACACAAGTAAAATCATCCCAAATAGCTTGAAATTCATAAGTGCGGCATACTACAACAAGCTCATTTCAAATTTCAAGGAATCATGCAATTTGATAAAGACCCATAAAGTTTTGATAACTTCAAACATAGAATTAGGGAGAAATTGGGTATGGGTAGGGACTAAACTACTCATTCAAAACCCATATACCTGGAATTACTTGCTTCCTAACTCCCTTGAAAACCCTAGGTGGAAACTTGAAGAATTGAAGAAGAACCCTTTAATCTCCTCCTACTCCCTTCTCTAGTTCTTGCGAATTCCAAATAAGACTTAGCATGAGTTTTTACTCCTTAAAAGACCATATCCCGACCTCAAAATGACGTGGTTTAGGGTCCAAAAGTGTAGAAAAGTTGAATTTTCCCTTAATAAAATTTCCCTAAAAACATATCTGGCCCCATCCACAACTCGTACCACGAGTCGTACCATGAAGTCACGACTTGTGGTCACCTCGCCACTTTTCAA
The DNA here is from genome assembly GCA_018107945.1 of Datura stramonium. Classification (NCBI taxonomy): domain Eukaryota; kingdom Viridiplantae; phylum Streptophyta; class Magnoliopsida; order Solanales; family Solanaceae; genus Datura; species Datura stramonium. Next base: position 98,193 of record JACEIK010002726.1, on the reverse strand, counting down.
TCTAATGGATCTAGTCACGACTCGCATACCATGACTCGTAGTACCATCCTACAGGTCGTACTATCAATCGTGGTACTATCCAGCCATACCAAACATGACTTAACCACAACTCCTCATCATGACTCGTTGTTACATCCTACGAGTCGTACCATGACCCGTGATGACTCACTCTGGTACCACTAAGAATCCTGACCACGAGTCGTACCTATGCGTCATGGCTCGTAGGACCACCCGTGATATGACCTCTGACTCCCGAATTCATCACGACTCGAGTCACGAGTCGTAGGTCCTCATCACGATTCATACCTCGAGTCGTACTGGTGCAAAATTCCAGATTTTTCTACAGTTCTCAACCTCAAACTCCTGGGTCTATCTTAGCCCTTTCCGAGGTATTACAGTTGGAGTGCACCCACTCAGCTAAAACTCCACTTAGCAACCAAGAAATTGATCTATTGGCCCACCATCACTTGTATGAATGAACGTAATTCCCCGACTAGGATGTTAGTACAATAATGTACCAAGTATGTAAGGCAAAAAAAAATACCATACTTTGATTAGAGATCAAGAGATATACTGGATATCATAGAAGGAGAAACTCAACTTAAGTAAACACGTATAACCTACCTGGTCCCCATAAGCCCAATAAGTATAAGCAAGTGCATAAACAGAACCTATTTGCCCCCCATAAGCCCTGCAAGTCTAAAACAAGTAAGCAACAAGAAGTGGCACCTGGCCTACATAGCTTACTTGTAACCAAAACAAGTAAGCAACAACAAGTGGCACCTAGCCTACATAGCTTACTTGTCCCCACCTCTATACCTCTCAAAGACCTCAAATAACACCAACCAACATCTAGCATCCACTACTATAGCCTACATAGCTTACTTGTCACCACCTCTAGACCTCTCAACGACCTCAACTAACACCAACCAACATCTAGCATCCACTACTATCAGATAATAGATAGCAGATGCAACAATCAAAATATAATGCCAAGAAAATCAAAAGTAAACACCCGTCAATCAACATCATCAATAAGTAGTATTGGGCCATCTCTCAACTGCACACAATTAGCAGAGCTCCATCCATCCGGAAGAGCCAATCGCGATCCTAGGAAGGCTCAGAATAGACATATATGTCTCTTGGAGGAATACACCTCCCCATAGGTCTTGCATGTCTTAGAACGTTCCTATTGGTGGTAAGCCCCAACTCCACCATAGGCCAATTGTTCTACCCCTTGGACTCAAACCCATAGCAAGACATACTCTTAGCGCCGGGTATCCACTATTCTCAAGGGTCTCAACACACACACACATGCACACATATTAACAAAATTCATAATCAATACTCACATATAAAGAACATAGGAATCCCCCCAACCAACTTACAACCGACATCAACTGACACTTGACAAAAATCAATTTTAAGGGTTGTTCGACTCGACGACCTGCCAACTGACACATGAATCTAACCCAACCTTAAGAAAAAAAAGTACCCATATAATACACAAACAGTAGCTCAACCATGAGTATACCAACACGTTTTCAAGACACTAAAAGCATCCCACATTTTCGACAATAATACTAGCTCAAACCTTTATGGATATCATGCCGAAAAAGGGAAGAAACAGCCTAACCATACCTTGGAATCCAATGAATGCAATACAACTGAAACTCCACTACTTAAGCTCACCAAGACACTTACTAACGGCAGCTAAACAACCATCAACAAGCTACTACAAGAAATCGACAAGAAAAACAACATGAAACAATATGTACCAGCTAGTTCTTTAAGAATTCGATGGTAAGAAAGATAAGGTGGCAACCTACCATCAAAAACAACATCAAAAACAAACTTAGAACACAATAATCAACATGGAATAAAGCTTTCTAACAAATCTTCACGAAACAAATTCAAGAAGATTGGAAATAACACTGCTACACGAGTTCTACGGCGGATTCTAGCTTTCTGACACCAAAACTCACTTGACTTAAGCTTATTAGACTTCAAACCTTCAAAAACCATGGAAAGACCTTGAGAGAGCCTCCCCTTCGTGAAAATTCCATAATTGAAATTAGATGGAAACCCACCAACCAAAATGGCTTTATATAGCCTTCCACCGCTTAGCCTGCTTTGACATGCCTACTTGCGCAGTCTCATGAAAATGCAAATATCTCTCTATACCAAAGTCAGATTGATGGACGATTTTTAATGTGCTAAAAACAAGACTCATGGAACTTCAATTTGATAGGTTGTAGGCTCCATAAATTCTTATATATTTAGATAAAAGCTTTAAGATATTTGACCCAAATTCCACAGAATTTTAAGAAAGAAATTTGCAATAACTTTTGTCGAATTTTGTTCTACAACTTGATCGACGTCCAATCTTAAATGCAAACGGTAGAGTGACTCAAATACCTCATAACACTTCCTTTTTATCCTATTAAGTACTCTTTATTACTTAAACTATATGGAGTGTAATAGTCAGGTTCATAAGTTAAGAAATAAGGAAGTCGCTTCAGTGAAAGTCCTTTGAAGGAATCAATTTGTGGAGGGAGCTACTTAGGAAGCCAAAGTAGACATGATGGACAAGTATCGTCACATATTTCCTTCCAGTTCAGCTTTAGTTTGAGGTAATAGTTTCCTCCTTAGTGTTCTACTCAGTTCCATATCCCTCAGTTACTCTCATGTATTAGCATGCATACATGTTTTATGAAATCAATTCAGCGTATGTATCTCAATCTAGAGCCAATCACTCCATTAGTGTTTAGTGTTTAGCATTCATCTTTGAGATTGCAGCACTTTCCCTATCTTTTCAATTATATTAGTCTCCACAAGAGGATGAATGTTCCCAAGGGGGAGATAATGTAACACCCAAAAAGTTCCTAAAATTAGATCCTTGACTTGAAGTCAAAACCACCAGGAAAATTGGAATTTTCCCATAGAACAACTCATGTAATGAGTCATTGGAGGGAGTGACAATTTGTTATGTCACTGTCCTGAGTAGCATAGTCAAAGTCTTGAAACTTATCAATTTCTCTCCCAAGGACATGAGCCAAATGAAAATTCATGGGGCCAAGTAATGACTCATTTTGATAAGGATTAGATGAGGTTAAGAAATTTTTCAAAATTAGTCCAGTGGTCACGAGCAGACCTCACGACTCATGATGTCAAAGGACGGGTCATCCTATCAAGCCATTATGAGAAGTTTAGAATATGACCAAAATGGTTCAGTGGCAACAAGAAGTCATCACGAGTCGTGGTAAGACCCAACGACTCATGGCGTGATCTGTGAGGCCTGAACGGCATATTTTTAATTTGAATTCTTAGGGGTATTTTCATAACTGCCTATGCTTTTAACTTCTAAATCAGGTCTTTTTGGGTTTTGTTAAGTGGGAATTAAGGGGTTTTAATAGGATATTCCCTCATTACTTTTCATATCATTTATCATTCAAGAAATTCAACCTTTCAAGCTCTAAAGAACACCTAGAGTTCTTCTTTTCCAATCTCTTGGGTCTCAAGCTATAGTCAAGGAATCATCAAGCCCAGGTATGTGGAATTATCAATAAGCGATCCCTTTCAATCTTTGCTCACACCTCAGCGCATGCCCAAGTGCACACGGTCATACAGGTAATACAGTGGCTCTTGCAAGCCGAATGTCGAACCCATGGGGACTAGAGTTTTAGCAAATAACCAAATTTAAGTACTACTATTACTTTTCACAAATGCAGAGGTTTTCAATATTTTATTGTTGTTTGTAAAATTAATCACAAACTAAGTTGTAAACAATAATTGGAAAATATTCCAGAGTTGAGGTCTATATTAATGTCTTCACCTTGGATCAATTACTTATCTTGATTGTCGATTTATGGGGTTAAAGACATTACTATGGTCTTTTGAACCTCTAACCATTTTGCATCAAATTGACCTCACAACTACATCATTTTGTGGTGATGTGACAATTCAACTCTCTGCATTTTAGTTTTCATCCCATTCTATTAACCAAGTGTGGCGTATTAGGTATATTTCTATTCTAAACACAAATCAAGTTCAAGAACAAGAACACCCTCCTTGCATTCCACATTCTATGTCTCAAGTTTGACTAAGGATTCTAGATGTATTTTAATGGTAATTAAGCTCTAAATAGTTAAAACAAGAATGCTAGAATAATCCATATACATGAACAATCAAACTATTATGAAATTAAGCATAAACACTCTTATTTGTGGCCTCAACCTAGAATGAGGGTTTTTAGCTACTCATTATTCTACAAGAATCCATAAATGTATTTGAATTCATGTAAGATAAATAAATTGGAAAATAAAGAGAGAAAAAGAACCCAAACAATGGAGTCCTTAGCCATTCTTACGCCAGCCGTCCCCTTTTCTCCGAAATATTTTGTGAGCTCTCAAATAATAGCCTAAGTGTGCTATTGTTACACCCCGTAAGTCTTTGTTGGTTAACCGATGCATGCGTATGTATGTTGATAGTTTTGGAGTACAATGCATGTGAGAACGGGCTCAGGGGATGAGCATACGAGCACGTTGTCGATCGAGCAGGAGGACAGAACCGAAGGCAGGGTGCACTGGGCGTCGCACCAGGAAACCATGCCTGCACACGAATCGGCGCATCGCGCTCGTATGTTGGCACCATGGGCGGTGTGCCGCTACCCCCTGCCCATTGCCTCAAATTATATATAAACTCCCATAAGTATTACTGAACTATTAAAACAATTCCCTAAATCAGCAGGACAGATGTGAGTTATCATTTCTTAAGGTTTTCGCTGAATTACACTGTTAAACTCAATTCAATTACAAATTCGTCTTGGATAACAAGTTTCGAGCCTACAAGAAATGTATCTACGAAGTTATTTCTTGAAATATAGCTTGGATTGTTGGAGTCCCACCGAGTAGAAGTTGTAGAAATCATTTCAAATTGAGTTCTAAGTATCTACATGTGATAAGTAAGTGTTCCTACATTCTAAATTCTTCGAAATTTGTACATTTTGGGCCGAATTGGATAAAATTTGATTTGTAGTTAATGTCCTTAAAGGATGTTGTTATTAGCTGTTTCCTAGTGTTGAAAATATCTTTATTCTCTCAGTGTAAAGGCCACAACTTGGAGGAGTTACCGGCTTTACGCTGGGACTGTTTGGGTGAACGAAAATTGACAATTGAGGTATGTTAAGGCTAACCTCTTTCGCAAGTTTTTATCGTCGTATATTTGATATGATCTATGCCTTTTTAAGTAAATTGAGAACATGTATATTGTGATTAGCTACTACAGGTAGATTCGATAATATAGCATAGCACTCTTATCGGGATTGACCCCACCTTGTATGGCCTTTCGTTAACCAACCTCAGTAGTGCTAATTGTATCATTGCCTACGGCGCTATAGATTGCTTTGAGGAGCTATGTGATGTTTGAAAGGACTACATTTAGGTGTACAAGGCAGTAGCGAAGTCCATTCACATATGGGTTTTCCTTATGCCGTAACAGCATCACTAACCTTCGATCGAGCCTTGTGGGCCCAGGGTGCAGTTACAGGAGCCCTGAGGGCTTAGTTGCAGACCTAGAGGCTAGATAGGTTGGATATAGTTACCTGTGGAATCATAATGGCCTGGTTAGGGTATATAGGTTGAATTGTACTTGTCGAGGCTTATGAGGGCCCGAGGAAGGTTATTCTGTAATAATTGTACCTTCCAGGTTTATGGGGGCCAGATTAGGTTCTTGTTTATATGTTTACTTGCTAGCTATACTTCAGAATTTGAGGCTATTCCTGTTAAAATCTTATCCTTCTTATTGATTACTTTCAGTTCTTTTAGCAACTTCTATTTAGCTTTTATTACTTTTATACATATTCGGTATATATTGTACTGATGCCCACATATGGAGCTCTGCATACTTGCCTACAGGTACGGACAGACAAGTTTTAGGACCTCCTTAGTAGTCATCCACGGCTAGCAGATCAGTCAGCTACTTTTCTTTGGAGTTTTCAGTTAGAAAGGTCTACTCATTTTGTTGTACAGCTTTTGGGTAGGTCGGATCCCTGTCCCAACCACTATTCCACACTTATGGCTTGTGGACTACACTTCCAAGTTAGTTGGTCTTTTTTGGCCGTAGGGACTATATATGTTATTTTTTGTACGTTGGCTGCGTAGGGCCTAGCTTAGCTATCGGTTAGCACCCTTGTCGGTTCTACTATATATATAACTATCTATCTTCTTTTTGTTATGACTTATACAGCATGATAGTCTTGTCAGCCCGCATAGGATCCTTAGATTGTGATTGTTGGGTTAGCTGTCTTATGCAAGTTGTATGTCCCGGCCTAATCGGCCTGAGGCTGTGTTTACAGTTGAGATATAGCTGGGTTTTTTTTATTTTGAGTTGCTGGCAGGCACCAGAGGCGCATATGCCCAACGAAGTCAGCCCAGGTTCTAGTATGGCACTAGGTGCCAGTCATGCCTCCTAACATTGGGCGTGACAAACTTGATATCAGAGCAACGTCATGTCCTAGGGAGTCTATAAGCCATATCTAGTAGAGTCTTTTCTATGGATGTGTTGTGCACCACATTCTATAGGCAGGAGGCTACGAGGCATGATAGCAGGTTACCCTCCTTCCTTCCTAAATCATGCTATAGAGCTAAATTGTATGGAGTGGAGTACCTAAGTTAGGTTATTCTATTTATCTACAGAGAAAATGTCTGAGGCAACACAGACTACGGTTGATCGGGAGTTTGATACTGTGGCAGGAGAGGGCACTAGCAGAGTGCCACAGCCAGTGATGGCCCCACCTACGAGCTAGAGGTAGACATTACCTCGATCTCCCCAGGATTTTCCATTACACTAGGAGCCCCCCATGGCAGCCGATACATCAACGCCACCCAAAGTTATCCTTATACCATTGGATCAAGAGGTTAGGAGTGCAGTTTATATGTTGGATCAAATAATGGCCGCTAAGTGCCAGTTAGTGGCACCAGTTGTTGTGGAATCTACTGGAGGGCCTAGAAATTTGAGGGTTTGTGAGTTTCTTACCCTGAGTCCTCCACAATTTATGGGGATAGACGGTAAAGAGGATCCTCAGGACATCCTGGATCAGTTACAAAGGATATTCAGGGTGATGCATGCTACGTCTGTAGAGTTAGTTAAATTGGCAGTGTTTCGGATATGAGATATAGAGGTTGTGTGGTACGAGAGCTGGGAGAGGTCCAGAGGCAGAGATGTAGCCCCACCTACTTGGTCCAGCTTTCGAAGGCTTTCATAGATTACTATTTGCCTCGAGAGATCCAACGAGCTCGGGTGGATCAATTCATACACCTATAGCAAGGCAGGATGAGCGTTCGAGAGTACGCGATGAGGTTTGACTCTTTGGTAAGATATGCACCAGCATCTGTGGATACCATGCCAGCTAGGGTACACCGATTCATTATGGGGCTTGTTCCATAGTATGTGGAAACCTGTATTGCTGCTACCTTATGGGAGGATGTGGACATTTCGTGCATTCAGGCTTTTGCTCAAAATATAGAAGGGATTAGGCAGCGTCAGTATGAAGCAGAGAGAGCGAATAAGGAGCATCACCGGAGGGCCAGGCGCACTGACATGAAGGCAAAATTTCAGGGCGAGCCTAGGTCGCGGATGTTAGGTATGCCACCTAGACCTTCACTTTAGTAGCAGTAAGGCGTTAGATCAGATCGTCGTGGACAGCCAGGTCCCTGAGAGAGTTCGCGAGCATTGGGTTCCCAGCAGCAGAGGGGATCAGATCAGAGCAGACCCGTTGCACCGCGTTGTAGCATTTGCAGTCGATGGCATTTTGGGAGAAGTAGATACAGCTCTACTGCTTTCTATACTTATGGGAAAGAGGGTCATATGATGAGGGATTATCCAACCAGAGATCAAGGTGATCGGGACTAGCAAAACAGATCCTCAGCAGGATCATATGCTCCAGCACCTTCGATAGGGAGTAGGCCCTCAGCCCCAACCGGCAGAGGCAGAGGTAGATCAAGGGCATCCGATATTGGTAGTGGTCCGGATCGCACTTACGCCCTACCAAGGTGACATGAGTCAGAGTCGTCACCAGATGTTGTGACAGGTATGTTGGATGTTTGTTCTTATCTAGTTTATGTTTTGATAGATCCAGGTTCTACTTTGTCTTAAATTACTCCGCTAGTGGCACGAAAGTTTGGTATATCACCAAAATTGATTCAGTGACCTTTATCGGTGTCTACACCTATTGGTGACTATTATTGCTAAGAGAATTTACCGGGCTGTATAGTAGAGGTTGTTGGTCGCCAAACTTTACCAGACTTAATAGAGCCATAAATGATTGATTTTGATGTAATTATGGGCATGGATTGGCTAGATCCATGTTATGCCAATATGGAGTGCTGGACTAGGTTGTCCGATTTCACTTTCTAGGGGAAGTAGTCCAAGAATGGAAAGGAAATGGAGCTACACCAAAAGGTAGGTTCATATCTTATCTTCGAGCGAGGAAGTTGATAGCAAAGGGATGCATTTACCATATTATTATGGTTTGGGATATTTAGGAAGAATCCCCGACTCTTCAGTCCATTCCTGTGGTCAGTGAGTTTCCGGATGTATTCCCAGATGAGCTTCTTAGTATTCCTCCAAAGTGTGAGATCGATTTCACTATCGACATGCTACCAGATACATAACCTATATCTATCCTTCCATACTGAATGGCTCCTACCGAACTGAAGGAACTGAAAGAATAGTTGAAAGATTTTCTTGATAAGGGATTTATCAAGCCTAGTGCTTCGCAATGGGGTGCACTGGTTATGTTTGTAAGAAAGAAGGATGGATCCCTACAAATGTATATAGATTATCGGTAGTTGAATAAAGTTACTATTAAGAATAAATATCTCCTTCCAAGGATGATTTGTTTGATCAGCTGTAAGGGGCGAAATATTTCTTCAAAATCGACTTGAAGTCAGGATACCACCAGTTGCAAGTTAGGGAGAATGATATTCCAAAGACAGCTTTCAAGACTATGTATGGTCATTTTGAGTTCTTGGTCATGTCCTTCGGATTAACGAATTCCCCAGAAGTGTTCATGGATTTGATGAACAACAACTTCAGACCATATTTAGAACTGTTTGTGATAGTGGTTATTGATGATATCCTAGTATATTCACGCTCAGAAGTTGAACATAGAGATTATTTGCGAACAGTATTCCAGGTCCTTAGAGATCGCCAGCTATATGGGAAGTTCTTGAAATGTGAGTTCTGATTAAATTTTATAGCTTTCTTAGGCCATATTGTGTCAGATGCAGGTATCCAGGTTGAACTCACAAAAAATTGAGGCAGTAAAGAGGCCTAAACCCACGACTCCAATCGAGGTTCATAGCTTCATGGGATTAGTGTTCGGCTGTCTGGATGACTACACGCAAGTGCACGTGGTCGAACAAGTAGTAAGTGGCTCAAGTAAGCCAAGTATCGATCCCACAGGGACT
>JACEIK010002726.1:50924-63737 GCA_018107945.1 Datura stramonium | reverse complement strand
CTTAGTTTTTGTACGGCGTCTCTATTTCTGGTGAAGATAAAACCTAAATACACTCTATCCTCTTTAGATCTCAGTTGGTGCAATTATCTTTTCTAAATTTCATTTTATGAAATTATACAGGATATATTAATATTTTTTATGGTAATTTTGATCAAATTCAACTATTTCCACTTCATTTAGATGGGTACTCCCCAAAATAGGAGTAACACTTTTAAACATATATAAAATGAAATAAGAGGGAGTATGAATATTAAGAGACCAAAAAGAAGAAAAAAAGCATGAAAAAGCGTACTCTTCTCGTAAGAAAGACATCATCTCTTCTTTTTACACCAACACTTTGAAGTCTGAAGCCCTACCTTGAAAAATAAAATCCCTAAACTTGAAAAATATTAATTAATCATTCAGAAACTCTGAATTGGCGGTGGATCCAAATAGCCCGCTTCAATTTTCTTCTTCCGGCGCATTTTCAAAAATTTTCAGTGACTATTTGAGTGTAACCTAATCAAAAATGTCGGGCTACTTGCCAGCCGGTATTCTGGTAAGAGCCGACTATATTTAAACGGGACACCACATGTGTTGCGAAGTATTTTCTCACCCAAAGGACTGGTCCACCATAGTAGTGGGGTCTTCTGCACCCTATAATGGTTGCACTATTTTGCCCCAATTCCTGCCCATTTCTCCATCTTCTTCTTTGGTTTTCTCGCGGGCGATTTATTTTCAACGGACTCAGATAACTGACCACTAAATTGGTAGGTGATGATAAAATAGTTGTGATGGAGGAAGATGATGATAAAGAAGAGGTGTAAGTCTTGTTTAATGACATTGATGAAAATATTAAATGACATTAATTAAATAAATGAGTTAAAAAATAATTTTAAAATGAAAAAATATTTTAAAAAATAAGAAAAAAGAAAAATAAGAATGAAGGCCTTAAAACATGCCATATCAGCATTGCCCCTAAGCTCCTTATATATATAGATTGTTTTCCTCATGATTCTACATGTATTTTATAATTATGATTGGGTTGAATTCTTTGAAAAGCTCCTATGTTTCTCTATATCCGATTTATCATGTTTTACTTAATTAATTATGATTTTCATGAATTTCAATGCTAAGTATCATGGCTGTAGAATCAGCACAGTTTTTCATGGCTAATTCAATACTTCAAGGAATTTAGTCATTTACATGATTTTAAAATAGCCTATGAAAAACCTATCATGTTTCAAGTATGATTATGAGCACCTATGTATATTATTTTTAATACCCCAAAAACCCTAAGATCAGACCCGGAAGTTGAAATGGAGAAAATAAAATTATTTGCATCAGGTCATAGAACGAGTCGTCTTGTGACCCGTCAGGATGACCATGAGTCATGGTCATCCCCATGACTCCTTGAGTCAATCGTGGTCAGTGATGAGGTGCAGGAAGAAGGAATTGGGCAGTGCACCTAATGGGTGGGTCACCGCAACTCGTTGGGTGCACCACAAGTCGTGGTGTACCCCGTAATGAGCCTGAGGTGAGTTTCGGCAGTGAAGGCAACGAGAGGTGACCACGAGTCATGGTCACCCATGACGAACCGTTAGTTCCCTCGTGAGGACCCTTTGACGATTATGGCCAGTGTACTTAACAACAGGAGGTCACGACTCATGCCCAGTAGTAACGACTCTTCTAGTTCCTCATTGGGACTAGCATTCAATTTTTCCCTACGAGTTTATTAAGGGATTTTCCATAATTCCTATGATTCTAAGACCTAAACTATGTCGTTTTAAGCTATGAATAGTGAGTTTCAAGAGAAGTAAGTTCATTCTAAGCTATTCCTATTCATGGATGCAAGTGTAGAAGGTTAGAGAGGTGATCAAGCTCAATTTGTTCAAAGTTCTTCTCAATTCTCCCTTGGGCAAGTAGAGGAGTTATAGAATCAGATTCTCTCATGTATGTAAGGCTATGAATGGGTGAATTTGTTCACACCCATGCCCAATCCCTCTCTAATTCATGAAAATCTATATGTTGATCCTATGAGATTTTAACCCAATACATGAATTTCCTGAGTTTCTACTATGGGTATGATCTACGTATGTTTCTATTATTAAATTATGGTTCATGGGTAAGTTTTACAATGTTTTCAATTATAAATCATGTTTTCATGTTTTATAAATTATGATATCCATCCATGAGAAGTTCATGAAAGTTGAGATGCATGATGTATGTTCAAGTATGATGAGATATTTATCATGAAAAGCATGTTTTCATGTTACCCATGTCTATGATCATGTTTTCAAGTGAACTAAGTATTTTCAAGCATGTTTAAGTATTGTCCAAGCCCATATGTTCAAGTATGAATTATGATTTCATAAATTAGCTTACCACATAGTTTTGAAGTCAAGACTTTCAATTATGTTCAGCTTGTGGTATGGTTTGAGCCAAGGATGTATGATTTCATATTTTATATGTACATGATTATTTAGCTTCATCACTAAACGATGGTCAGCTTCGTTGAAAAATGATGGAGAGAATATGCATATTTTTGGGAGTAGCGTCTAGCACCGAGTAGGCTAAGGGTCAGTCAACCCTATGCCACAGAACTATGAGCCAACGTAGGTATGATCAGATTATTTGGGACCTCCTTTGGAGCTTTCCCCTGCCCCAAGGGGCCTTTAGCTTGATATCGATATCATGGTAGCGTCCTTAGCCCTAGCAAGACTTTGGATGGCTCTGCCCACTTGAGTGTGATAGTTGAGACCACGTAAGCTTTATCGTGGTAATGTCGGTTATATGACGAGTCTCCCATTATTTCTCATAATTTCGGTTATGAATGTTTATCATGATATATATATATATGTTTTAAAGCAGGTTTGACCCAATGTTCAGTTTTACTTATGATTATCAGATTTCAGCTTTGGGTCATTTGATTCTTTAATGATGTTCAGTTATATGTAGATCTTGATTTCAGAAAACAACATGCAAGCCCTACTCTCACATTCTTATCTTGATTATATTTTACATATGCATGTTTTAATGATTTTACTTACTTAAGCGGTTTTACTTACCTTGCATACTCGGTACATTCCACGTACTAACTGCATACTCTATGATGTATCGTTTTATCATATAGGCTCCGGCCCCGTCACTAGCCAGCTTTCGAATTTAGCATCTATTCTCAGTTGGAGAGTCCTCATCTCTCGAGGACCCTCCCTTATCACTTGTTTCTTACATTTTCAATTTCAGACTTAGAAAGTTAGTTGGGTCTTGTCCCATCAGCTCATCAGCCATAGAGGCTTTTCAGACATAGATTGTATTCAGCTTCAGACTTGTGTTGTATGATTTTAGATTTATGTTATGCTCAGACTTCCACTATGATTATTATGCCGATCTTCCATTTTTATTGATTTAGTTAGAAATTATATTTATGCCATGGGTCGACTTGAAACCTCTTGGGGTTCCTTGTCTCGTGTCTCGATCCGAGCCCATGTTCGGGTTGTGACAAACTTAGAATCAGAGCAATAGGTTTTGAAGTGTCCTAGGGTGTCTGAAAGCCGCATTAAGTAGAGTCTTTTTCATGGGTGTGAAGCGTGCCACACTTATGAAGAAGAGGCTACAATACATTTAGGAAATATTTCCTTCTTTCATGATCTATGTTGTGCGGTGAAATGTCTCTCTATCCTTCTAACTCGTGTTATTCGCAATTGCAGAATCATGCCTCCCCACAGAGTTAACAGTAGAAGAAATGGAAATTGTAATGTCCATGAGGATGGCAATTGAGGCGCGCATCAGCAAGTCCCACCAGCCCATGAGCATCATGCACCAGAGCCGGTTGCCCACACTAAATTCAAGACAGCCATTCAGATGCTAGCATAGGCCTTGATCACCCAAGGCCAATCAGCAGGCGGTAGCACATGTTCCTTAGAGTAGGAATGCGGCGGCAGCACGAGTCAGAGATTTCTTGAGGATGAACCCTCCAGAGTTCCTTGGGTCAAAGGTGGACGAGGATCCGCATGAGTTTATCAACGAGATTCTACAGATCACCTAGGTCATGAGGGTGAATGGAGAGGAGTGCGCCGACTTAGCCTCTTATCAGCTGGAAGGGGTTGCGCATATCTGGTTCAAGTAGTGGAAAGATAGTAGAGCAGTGGGAGTAGGCCCTATCAGTTGGGATAAGTTTTATGTTGCCTTCCTAGATCAATTATTTCCTCATGAGATGAGGGAGCTGAAAGCGGTCAACTTTGTGAACTTGAAGCAAGGAAAGATGACAATGTAGAAATATGCCCTAGAATTCACTCGTCTGTCCAAGTATGCCCCAGAGTTAGTGGTTGATCAGAGGGCTCGAGTGAGTAGGTTTGTTCATGGGGTGGCGGACTATCTAGACAAGGATTGCAGGACCGCCATGCTCCATCAGGATATGGATTTTCCTAAGATAGTCTTGTATGCCCAGCAGATGGAGGCGGCGCATCTGAGGAAGAGAGAGGCCAAAAGGGCCAGGACAGACAACTATAGGTTCTCTCAACCGAGACCAGGTGGTGGGCACCGACAGTAGTCCCACAAGAGATCTTCAGCCCCAGCATCTTCAGCAATGAGTGTGCCATCCAGACCTAGGTATGACCATAGGGGATGAGCATCAGGCTCTAGGGGTCAGAGTAGCAAGTCCGCATATTTCAGTTTGTGACTGGTATGGTCGGAGATACAGGGGTCAGTGTTTGGTGGGTACAGGTGCTTGCTTTGGGTGTGGAAAACCTAGACATATGCTCAGAGATTGCCCAACAGCTATACAGGGTCATGATAGGGGTCGAGGCCCATCTTTCAATTCAGCAGCTCCACCAGTACGCCCAGTTCAGCAGGGCACATCTACTAGCACAGGTGGCGGACAACGCCAAAACAGATTCTATGCCTTAGCATCTCACCAGGAACAGGAGGTCAACCCGGATGTAGTCACTGGTATGTTACGAGTTTTTCACCTTGATGTGTATGCTTTGTTAGATATAAGGTCTACTTTGACTTTTGTGACGCCCGATGTTGCTAGTAGTTTTGGAGTCAGTCCCGAAATCTTGTCATAACTCTTTTCAGTCTATACTCTAGTCGGTGATTCAGTTATTGCTAGACGGGTGTATAGAGATTTCCCTATCACAGTCCTTCAGAAAATCACCTCAACAGATCTAGTAGAGTTAGCCATGACCGGTTTTGATGTTATCCTCGGTATGGATTGGCTATTTGCATGTTATGCCCTAGTTAATTGTAGAACCCGGGCAGTAGAGTTCAGATTTTCGGGTGACCCAGTCGTAGAGTGGAAGGGTAGTTCAGTTATACCTGTAGGTCGATTCATTTCCTACCTTAAGGCCAGAAAGATGATCTCTAAGGGTTGCGTGTACCATCTAATTAGGGTTACGGATTCTATATCCAATACCACGACTATCCAATCAGTTCTAGTAGTATATGAGTATCTAGTAGTCTTCCTAGACGATCTACTAGGAATCCCTCCCCGGCGGGAGATTGACTTTGGTATTGACCTTCTTCCCGATATGCAGCCTATATCTATTCCTCCTTATAGAATGGCTCTAGCTGAGCTAAAGGAGTTGAAGGAGCAATTGAAGGATCTCCTACAAAAGGGTTTCATTAGACCGAGCAAATCCTCATGGGGTGCACCAGTTCTCTTTGTCTGAAAGAAAGATGGTTCTCTTCGTATGTATATTAATTATCAAAAATTGAACAAGGTCACCATTAAGAACAGGTATCCACTCCACAGAATTGACGATTTGTTTGACTAGCTTCAGGGTGCCAAGTGCTTTTCGAAGATAGATCTCAGATCCGGGTACCATCAGCTCAGGGTTCGGGAGAGTGATATTCCGAAGTTAGCCTTCAGGACGCGGTATGGTCATTACGAGTTTGTAGTTATGTTTTTTGAACTAACAAATGCTCCTGCAGCTTTTATGGATTTGATGATTATGGTGTTCAAGCCATACTTAGACATGTTCGAGATCGTGTTTATCGATGACATCCTGATATACTCTCGGAGCGAGGAGGAGCATGCTGCTCATTTGTGGATGGTGCTATAAACTCTTAAGGATTTTCAATTATATGCTAAATTCAGCAAGTGCGAGTTTTGGTTGAACTCAGTGATATTTTTGGGTCATGTGGTGTCAAGCGAGGGTATAAAGGTGGACTCTCAGAAGATAGAAGCGGTGAAGAATTGTCCTAGACTGGTGAATCCTTCAAACATTAGGATTTGCTTGGGTTTATCGGGTACTATCGGAGATTTGTTGAGGGTTTTTCATCTATTGTAGCACCATTGACCAAATTGACCCAAAAGAAAGTGAAGTTCCAATAATTAGAGGCTTGTAAGAGGAGATTTTAGGAGTTGAAGACCTGACTCACCTCAGCACCGATGTTAACCCTACTCGAGGTTACCGATGGGTTTGTGGTGTATTGTGGTATTTTCCTTGAAGATATGGAGAAACTATTTTTATGGGGTCCATGAAGATGTGTTTACAGACCACAAGAGCCTATAATATGTGTTTACTCAAAAGGACCTAAATCTATGCCAAAGGAGGTGGTTGGAGCTACTCAAGGATTATGATATGAGTGTCCTTTACCATCCAGGTAAGGATAATGTAGTAGCAGACACACTTAGTAGACTCTCTATAGAGATTTTGTCCCATGTGGATAAAGGAAGGAAGGAGCTGGTGAAGGATGTGCATCAACTTGTAAAGTTTGGGAGTTCATTTGGTTGACTCGACCAATGGCCGTGTTATTGTTCAGAACGGATCAGAATCGTCCTTGGTGACTGATGTAAAAGCTATACAAGATGAGGACCCTATTTTGGTAAAGTTAAAGGAAGTCGTTCAGAATCAGAAGGTAGAGGTCTTCTCTAAAGGAGGAGATGGTGTGCTTCAATATCAGGGTCACTTGTGTGTCCCGGACATTGTTGATTTGAGAAATCGAATGTTGCATGAGGCTTACAGTTCCAGATATTCGATACATCCAGGTGCCACCAAGATGTACCATGACCTACGGGAAGTTTATTGGTGGAATGGCATGAAGAAGGACATCACAGAATTTGTGGCCATGTGTCCAAATTGTCAACAAGTGAAGGTTGTGCATCAGAGACCGGGAGGTATGCTTCAGGACATCAGTATCGCTACTTGTAAGTGGGAGGAGATTAATGTGTACTTCATCATAGGATTTCCTCGCACTCGTCTAAGTATGACTCCATTTGGGTAGTCGTGGACAGGATCGAAACCTGGCTCTGATACCAATTGTGGGTAGGAACCTGGGATGCCTCTGATACCAACTGTGGCTAAGAACCTAGGATAGCTCTGATACCATTGGGGATAAGAATCTAGGATGGCTCTAATACCAATGGGGGTAACGAGAGGGCTCTGACGCAAAGAAGTTGGGCACAGGGCAATGAAACGACGGGCAAGGCGGCAAGATTGTCGGCACAACAGTTTTCCTACGAAAGGGGACTAGGCTTCAACATCCCGAAGGACGGCTTGCCATGAAACCCGACTTCAACATCCCGAAGGATGGCTTACCAAGTCATATGAATAGTAAATATCATCATAGACATAAAAGAATTTCCCTACAAAAAGGGGTTGGCTTCTACATCCACCCGGATGGTTTGCCAAGCTACACAACTCGGGAAATCTTTTATTCTACTTATAAATTTAGCTGTTTATAAACTTCAGAAAACTATTGCACTTGGAATAAGCTTTCTTACCCGACGTGTCGAGGCCCTATACTACTTCAAGGATCATCCATACCATGCCTTTGGAAAGGAAGAACAAGAGAGAATTTAGCAAACACTCATATTATTGAACATAAGAAATTTTTACAGACTCTGACTCTACTTCTAATCTTGCTTCTAATATATTCGACTCCAATATGCGTTACAATAGACAACCTAGCCTCCTTTATACAGAGGTTATGAGACTATAAGACAAGACTCAATACAAGATAGACTAGGCACACATTTCTAGAAAGCCTAACAAAATGAAAATGGCACACCTATTTACATAGCCTAATAAAAACAAATCTGACACGCTTATTAAAGCAAACTCATCTACAAAGCCTAATAACAACAGATGCCTAATAATACAAATGGCCTAATAAAACGGCTAGCCTAATATGTACAAGGAAGCCCATGTGGTGGCATGTGAAGTGGGGCCCACTTTCATCCTCATATAGGTAGTAAATTCGGTGGATGATCTGAGGCTGTGAGCTTCCATATTCTTGCACACGTAATCAACCATTATCTAGTGGGACAATGTTCGGAGGTGCCACTGGTGGGTTTGAGCATTCTCCACCTAAATTCCATCGGAAACCATGTTTTCTGTTGAAGAAGCTCGTATCATGCAAGCTCCGTTTCAATGATCTCGTAAAGTAGCATTTTCTTCTTGACGTTTCTGCCATGGCTTGCTCCATGTTTTGAGAGCTTTGTGATGGAGTATTTTATGGACGTTCAGCCTTATCCGTGTGATGGCCTGAGTGGTTTCATCTCTGGTGATCTCGTAGGGTGCCTAATATTCCTTTGCTGCTTTTCGAACTTCTTCCCAGTGAGGATGTTTATCAGTGTGGTTCCATGGTACCCTTTATTTCGGCCAAATCTCTTTTGGAATTCACTTATTTTGTTGGAAGATAAATCTTTGTTCTTCGTAGTATTCTTATTCCAAGGAAAAAATAGAGACTAGAAATCGCCAACAGAAAGAGAGTTTTGGATCGACATGGACTTTCCTGTTGATTAACTTTATCGGTCGAAGTAGCATGAATACATTTGCATCGTATGAATTCTTGAAGTATTGAACCCAATACTTCCATGGCCTAAACCACTACAGAAATATTTTCATAGCTTGTTCAATCTTGTCAAAGTCCTTGAATACGTTGCATTTGAATTCCATCAGGATGTAATACTGGTGACATAAGTACCAGAAGAACCATAAGAGTTCCTGTGGAAAATCATTGGCAAGGGGTATGAACACGTGACAGAATGGATATTCCGAGTTGATTCCATACGGCTTTAGGATGGATCCTCCGTACTCTCAGAAAACTTGTAGCTCATAGAAAGTCCGTATTTCGATCAGGATGAATGGATCCAATGGGTCCACATATTGACTGAACAAGTCTGGTAGATGGCTTGGCAGCCTCGATGACTTGGGACCTAGTGGGTTGGTAATCATGAATAGATGGCCGGCTACTTTCATCTTCTTAGGTTTCTCTATCAAAAACCTTTTTGTGAATTCCTCCGGTTGGGATAAGAAGTCTGCCAGGAAATTATCTTTCCCTTTCATGTGCTTCACCTGGAACTTATAGGGTGAGAACCATTGTGCCCATCTGAGAATTTGTGGATGTGAAAGTATCTTCAGATTTATCTGAATCATCTTTGGGAATGCCTTCATATCCATCTCGATCAGGAATTCAATGTGAATTATGAAGAAGTTGAACTTCTTGATTCCATTCTTCACTGCAAGAATCTCCTTGAAGGTGGAATGATAGTGTTGTTCTGAATCCTTGAATCTTCCGCTAGTATATCCACATATCTTCCTATGGCCATCTTTTTCCTATAGAAGAACTGCACTCCAGTATTCATTGTTGGCATCAGTCTGTAGTATCTTCTTTCCATCTAAAGGGATATGGAGAATCTTCACTTGTTAGGACACCTGCTTTATTTTCCGGACAACTTTATCCTGCTCTTTGCCCCATGATTGAGCATTCTTTTTGAGCACATTTGTAAGTGTAGAAATATACGTAGATACTTCAGGAATAAAATCTCTAACATAATTTATGATCCCTAAAAATTTTTGAAGCTACTTTGTGGTGAAGTTGGTGTCTGGAAATATGAGCAATTCCTGACATATGTGCGGACCTAGACTATATGCTCCATTGCTAAAATGCATCCTTAAGAAATCAATCTCTTTATGAACAAGGACCATTTTCTTCACAGAAAGCATGACTCCATTTGCTCTTACTATATTATGAAAATGACGGAGTAAGGCAAGGTGTTCCTCCAGAGTATCACTAAATAATAGGATATCGTCAATGTATACTAGTGATGTGTGGAGGATAGGATGAAAGATATTTATCATGGATTTTTGGAATAAAGAGGGTGCAGGTTTCAGCCCAAATGGCATAACTTTCCACTGGAAGTGCTGGTCAGGAATGCAAAATCCTGTTTTTGGTCTTTCCTCAGGATGTATCCCCAATTGCGAATTTCCAAATTTGAGATCAAACTTGGAAAAATATCTAGCTTTGGCCAAGTGTGAAAATAGGGTAAGCCTATTTCGTATAGGGAATTTATCATCTTAGAGGAAATGGTTGAATGGCTAGTAGTTAATGACTAATCTAAGTTTACCTTTTGTCTGCTCAGCTCTCTTATTGACATAGAAAGCTTCGCATGCCCATTGAGAATCAGATGACTCGATCAGTCCAATCTCTATGAGTTCAACGCACTCCTTCTTTGCAAGCTGAAGGTGCTCTTGATTCATGCTAGAGTGACTTGCCTTGGTTGGGTTGATGTTTTCATTCTTCTTGAATGGGAGTTTGATGAAAAACTCTTCATTCAGCCAGAGTGGGTTTCTGCATTTCTTCATAAACTCCTCGTGAGATTCAGCACACGAATGTTCCATCAACTGTTGCTCGGTTTCTTTGATATGCTTGTCTTCGGTGATCTAGAATAGGCGTGAGACTTCTGAGTATGGCTTGAATTGCTTTTTAAATGCTATTACATAGGCTCCAATGTGGATTCGATCCTTGAGTTGTATGAAGATATCGTACCTAATTATGAGATCCTTTCCTGGGACATCTGATCCGAACAACTTCGTTCTGAATTTTATTCCTAGGAAGAACTCAATTGTTATTAGGTGTTTTGTGATGACCGTGGTCATCAGGATTCCATTTGATGTAGTGTTGAAGTTCTTGAAGTAGGAAATCCATTAATCATCAGGAAGGACTACTGGATTCATCAACGATGATACTGCACCAGTATCCATGAATGCAATGACCTGGATTGGCTTATCCCATTTGGACGGATAAACATTCAGCTGGACTTGAGGAATATTGATAATGTTGTTGATTTCTTCCTCGGCCTCTGAAATCTGGTAATGTTCATGCTCATGTTCTTCATATATGTCCATGGAGAAAAGAGTGTCCTCTGATGGCTCATCTTTTGCTGAAAGGACTAATTCAAGGTCATTGTCCTTGACATCAGCGTATTCTTCTATCTCTATATGAAGCCGGATAGATCTTTTATCTTGAGGACAGTTCTTTGCCAAGTGTCTGATCTTTTTGGCAGATAAAGCATATTTCATTCTTCTGGAACCTTCTTGGATGCTTTCTCCTAAAGTATTTTGTTCGCCTGGTGTATTTGGATCTTCCTCCAGTAGGCTTTTGCCATTTGAACTTCTTGTATTTCTTGAATCTGCTTTGCCTTCTGGCATGGCAAGAGCAACTGGACCCGGTGATTAGGTCAGTTCTACTGCAAGCTTTATCAAGGGCTGGATTGTTGTGCATGATCTTCTGCAGAATAGATCTCTTTATAAAAATATCTTCTAGTGCCATGAAAATTTCTTGCCTTAAATAGTCGACTTGAGGGATTGTGATCGACTAGAAATTTTCCTCGATAATCGTCATGGTTCGTCCTGCTAACATCTTTGGCAAGGATGAAATGAAGGCTTGCTTCAAACTGGTGCTTCCACCAAGTTCAAAGTATATTTTTTCCATCTTCTGGAAATAAATATCAATGATATCTCTATCGAATGATATGCACTCCATCTAGAAGAATTGTCTTTGTAGCTTTTCTTGCCTCTGGCCTGTATCTCCATAAAAGACTTCATGTAGGATTCTGATGTTGAAAGCAAAGTCTTGGGATGTGATGAAAGTATTCTTGTCATATATTCCCAGTGCGTCCACCAATCTCTAAGGATGTCGAAGAACCTTGATGTGAACTCTGACAGGATTAGATATTTCTCCCGTTCTACCAAGTGTTTCATTACAATACAAGTAAGGAAATCTTGGATCTTTTGTGGCCATTTTAAACCTTGACATCATCGAGAGTGAAAGTATGGAATTCAGTTCCAACCAATTTTGGTGTTGGTTGTTTTGGTCTTCTTTCTGGAATCGGGTTTTCTGTTATCCCGTCTTGATCATCATCGACTTCAGAAACTTCTTGTTCTCTTGGTAGGTTCATGTATATCAGTGGATTGTCTTCCTCGAAGGTGTATAGTGAGAGATTCTTACTTGACCCAGTCTCCACTTCATCAGTCAGTAGGATCACTATTTATTGTCTCTTCAGTAATGGATCCCGTGCTATCATTTTCTTTCAAGCTATAGAATTCCAGAATAACTTGATTTGAGATCATCAAGTTTTTTGGATCTGGCTCTTTGGAACATTCTCCAACTTCCTTCCTTCTTTTGGCCTACTTTTCTGCTGCAAGAGCATCTTTCTTTTCCCAAACCCATTTTGCAATGTCAAACTCAATTTCCTCTTTGGACTTTTTGAGGATAGGATGTGGGTTCATGTGGAATGAAAGGAGAGATAGTACCTGGATGGGCTAATTTAGGTGGTGAGTATGTCTGTGAAGACATAGGGAAAAAGGAGGACTTTGGAGAGTGGCTTTGGGTTCTTTGTGGCTCAAAAGGTCCATGTCTCAGTTGTTTGATTTGTTCTTTGATGTCAGCCATTTCCTTTTGTTGTTGTGAAAAGAAGTGAAAAAGTGAAGTGCCTGGTGAAAAAATCTCATACTGCATATTCTTCAGTCGTAATTCTAGGGCTCGGATAGGACCGACATGTTGATTGGATGTCTGTTCCACTTTCTTCTCAATGCTCTCCAC
>JACEIK010002725.1:113774-129227 GCA_018107945.1 Datura stramonium | reverse complement strand
TAAGAATTTCGTCCTCTCAACTGCCTGTAACCCACGTTCTTGCTCCACCAAGTTAGAATAATTAAAAATGAACCTAAGTGTTCTATTTATACTGGTGAGAGTTTTTCCTGGAATAACAAGCAACGTGTCACGGAGTGCATCGCGGAGCACTGCCTACGTGACACGATGCAAACGCGGAGGCTCTCTGGAATTTGGCTGTCCAGGAAATTGTCCCCAACGTGGCACGACATGCAACGTGGAGATTGCCCAGCGTGCCACGGTGCAAACGCGCACCTTCATTGGAATGTTAACATCCATGTAATTAGGTACAACGTGCCACGGCACGATCGCGGACCCTCTCTGGAAATCCTTGAATTTAAATCTCCCGGACAAAATGCATCTGCGATGGCAGCGTGACACGGTTCCATCGCGGAGCCTCTTTATTTCTTGCTTCTCTTGGCCAATTCCTTGCTTGCTCCCGAGTCCATCTCCGATTCCTCCCAACATGCATCTTAGCTCCATANTTCCTACAATTTACATGAGAATGTACAAACATTGTTGGATAAACAAGGCAAAAACGATGCATATGAGTATCACTTGGGCATATAAATATGCCCCAGATCAAGCTAGTCCTAGAATAGAAGGGTAGTTTAGTTGTGCCTGTATGTTGTTTCATCTACTACCTTAAGGCTAGAAAGATGATCTCCAAGGGTTGTGTGTTCCATCTAGTTAGGGATAAGGATGCTACATCTAAATCCTAGACTATCCAGTTAGTTCCTGTAGTGTGCGAATATTCGAAAGTGTTTCTAGATGATCTACCGAAAATTCCTCCCGAGCGGGAAATCAACTTTGGCATCGACCTTCTTCCCAATACGTAGCCCATATCTTTTCCTCCTTACAGAATGGCTCCAGCTGATCTAAAGGAGTTGAAGGAGAAGTTGAAGGATCTCTTAGACAAGGATTTCATCAAACCTAGAAAATCCTCGTGGGGTGCACCAGTACTCTTTGTCTGGAAGAAGGATTGTTCCCTCTGGATGTGCATTAACTATCTTCAGTTGAACAAGGTCACCATTAAGAACTAGTATTTCCTCCCCAGAATTAATGATTTGTTCGACCAACTTCAGGTTGCCAACTATTTTCAAAAATAGACCTAAGATCCGGATATCATCAGCTTAGGGTTAGAGAGACTAACATCCCGAAGACAGCCTTCAGGACTCGGTACGGTCACTATGAGTTTGTACTTATGTCTTTTGGACTAACGAATGCTCCTACAGCTTTTATGGATTTGATGAAGAGGGTGTTCAAGCCATATCTGGACATGTTCGTGATCGTGTTCATAGATGACATTCTCATATACTCTCAGAGCGAGGAGGAGCATGCCGCTCATTTGAGGGTGTTGCTACAGACTCTTCAGGATCGCCAAGTGTATGGTAAATTTAGCAAGTGTGAGTTTTGGTTAAACTCAATAGCATTTTTTGGTCATGTGGTGTCAAGTGAGGGTGTACCGGTGGACTCTAAAAACATAGAAGCTATGAAGAATTGGCCTAGACCAATTAGTCCTTTAGATATCAGGAGTTTTTTGGGCTTAGCTGGTTACTACAGGAAGTTTGTGGAAGGATTTCATCCATTGCAGCACAGTTGACTAATTTTACCCAGAATAAAGTAAAGTTTCAATTGTCGGAAGCCTGTGAGAAGAGCTTCCTAGAGTTGAAGACACGACTCACCTTAGCACCAATGTTGACTTTACCTGAGGGTACTAATGGGTTTGTGGTATATTGTGATGCCTCAAGGATCGGCCTTGGTTATGTATTAATGCAGCACGGTAAGGTTATAGCCTATGCTTCCAGGAAGCTAAAGGTCCACGAATAGAACTATGTGTCTCACGACCTCGAGTTGGCAGCAATAGTATTTTCCTTGAAGATTTGGAGACAGTATCTATTCGGGATCCATGTGGATGTGTTTATGGACCACAAAAGCCTATAGTAGGTGTTTACACAGAAGGATCTAAATCTACATCAAAGAAGGTGGTTCGACCTTCTTAGGGATTATGATATGAGTGTCCTTTATCATCCAGGAAAGTCTAATGTGGTGGCAGACGCTCTTAGCAGGATTTCTATGGAGAGTGTGTCCCATGTAGATAAGGGGAGGAAAGAGTTAGTGTAGCATATGCATCGGATTGCACGACTAGGAGTTCATCTTATCGACTCAACAGATGGTGGTGTCATTATTTAGAATAGATCAGAATTTTCCTTAGTGACCGAAGTCAAGGCTAGGCAAGACGAGGATCCTATTTTGGTAAAGCTGAAGGAGGCGGTTCAAAATCAAAAAGGTGGAGGTTTTCTCCCAAGGGGGAGATGGTGTACTACAATATCAAGGACGTTTATGTGTTTCGGGTGTTGATTACTTAAGGGAATGGATGTTTCATGAGGCTCATAGTTCCAGATATTCTATACATCTAGGTGCCACCAAGATGTACCGTGACCTATGGGAAGTCTATTGGTGGAATGGCATAAAGAAGGACATACTAGAGTTTGTGGAAAAAGTGTTCGAATTGTCAACCGGTGAAAGTTTAGCACCAAATTCCTGGAGGTGTGCTTCAAGACATTGGTATTCCTACTTGGAAGTATGAGGAAATCAATATGGACTTCATTACAAGGTTGCCTCGTACTCGTCGATAGTATGACTCCATATGGATGATTGTTGATAGGTTGACAAAGGCAGCTTATTTCCTACCAGGCAATACTACCGACTCAATGTAGGATTATGCTAAATTGTATATTCAATAGTTAGTTCAGTTGCATGGAGTTCCCGTAGTACCAAAGAAGGGATAGTCACTCATAAAATCTTCCANATGCTAAATTGTATATTCAATAGTTAGTTCAGTTGCATGGAGTTCCCTTGTCCATCATATCAGACAGAGGTACTCAGTTTACCTCCCGATTTTGGAGATCGTTTTAGAAGGGACTCGGTACTCAGGTCAAGCTTACTACAACTTTTCACCTACAAACAGATGGTCAGTCTAAGCGGACCATTCAGACTCTTGAGGATATGTTGAGAGCGTGTGTAATTGATTTCAAGGGTAGTTGGAATGATCATTTACCTCTTATCGAATTTCCATATAGCAGTTACCATTCCAGAATTCAGATGGTTCCGTTTGAGGCTCTTTGGTGGCAGAGGTGTAGATCGACTATTGGTTTGTTCGAAGTCAGTGAAGCTATGTTGATAGGATCGAATTCACTTCATGAGGCTATGGAGAAAGTTCAGCTTATAAGGGAAAGGTTGAGAACAACTCAGAGTCGCCAAAAGTCCTATGCGGATGTGACGAGGAGAGAACTTGAGTTCAAAGTTGATGATTGGGTGCTTTTTAAGGTGTCTCCCATGAAGGGAGTAGTGAGGTTCAGAAAAAAGGGGAAACTTAGTCCTCGTTATGTTGGCCCATACAGGATTGTGAGACTTGTTGAGTAGGTGGCTTATGAGTCGGAGTTCCCTTCAAAATTGTCTTCAGTACATCCCATTTTCTATGTGTCACTTTTAATGAAGTGCATGGGTGATTCGACTTTGTTTATTCCATTGGAGAGAGTGGGTGTCAGGGATAGCCTTAGCTATGAGGAGGTGCCAGTTAAGATTCTTGATTGTCAGTTTAAGAAGGTGAGGAACAAAGAATTAGCTTCAGTAAAGATTTTGTGGAGAAATCAGCATGTTCAGGGAGCTATGTGGGAAACCGAAGCAGATATGATGGCTAAATACCTATATCTATTCCCTTCTGATCCAATTCCAACTTGAGGTATTAGTTTCCTCCTTAGTACTCTATTCAGTTTCATGTTCAGTTCATATGTTCCATTTTCTTTCATGTCTATGCATGTATCAATGTGATTCATGAATTCAATTTAGTCATATGTTTCAATCCAGAGTTAGTCACTCCGTTAGTGTTTAGCTCTAGAGGATCAGTATTTGGGATGACAGGTTTTCCTTAGGGATTTAGTGTGTTTACCCCGCATTCGAGGACAAATGTTCCCAAGGGGGGAGATATTGCAATACCCTGGAAGTGCCTAAGACTAGACTCGAGATTGGGAATGTGATCAGCAAAAATATATAAGATTTTAAGTCAAGACGACTCGTGGTACGAGTCGTGGGAAAGACCAATGAGCCGTAGGAACCACTCGTGGTTAGAAGTTATGTGGGAGGGAGTTGGTAACAACGAGCCTTGTAATGACTCGTAGGTTGAAGGTATGACTCGTTGGTAGGAGTCATGGGTTGGTTCTTGAATGGTTAGGATGGAGGGTACGACTCGTGGTAGGGAACCACAGATCGTTACTTTTACCCATAGGAAGGAGCAGGGAATTTCTCCCAATTATGATAATAAATGTATCTCATGACTCGTTGGAGGAAGGTACGAGTCATGGTGTGACTCATGGAAAATTTAAGAACTCAGGTTTCATCGGAGGCTGTAACGAGAAGAAACCATGACCCGTTGGATCGAGGAATAATCTGTTGGATGAGTCGTGGTACCTGGAAATGCGTAACTTTCCTGCAATTTAATTAGGGAAATTTCTTAATTCCTAAACTCCTAAGCCATAAACTACGTTATTTTAAGCTTAGATTAGGGGATTTTTAAGAGGGTTAAATCTATTCGAACCCATTTCCTCCCTATGCATGCAAACTAGAGGATTTCTAAAGGAAGATCACGCCTAAAACTCTCTAAATTTCTTGTCCAATTCCTTTGGGCTTTCAAGGGAGAGTGTAAGATCAGATTACCCAGGTATGTACGGTTGTGAATGAGAGTTCTTCCTCACTTTCATGCCCCAATTTCCCTCCATGTTCATGAATTCGAGTATTAACGTAAATTTGATGATCTTATGGGGTTTTAACCACAAATTTTATGTGATTTTCTTTGATTTGATTATGGGTGAATACCCTTTATGTTCTAAATGTTGTTTAAGACTTATGGGAAAATTTTATACTTAAATTGGTTATAATTTTATGATTTCAAATCTTAGTCAATCTTTGCCCAATTATGCAAAGTTTCATGAAAAGTCAAGTTATGATTCTATTACGATTTTGACCTTATTAAGCCTAAATTATAATTTATGATTTATGTTATGATTTCTCTTCAAGTAATCTTCATGGATTTATGAATGTCAAGCATATGAGTTTTCACAAATATGCATGTTTTCCATGATTTATGAATTTATGACTTTTGGCCGACTCACGGGCCCTTATTCATGGATAAGTATGTATTTCAAGTATGATCAAACATGTTATGATTTATTGTCCATGAACTTCATGAATGATTTCATGATTACTATATGAGCCCTCATGTATATGTTTTTAGGAGCAGTGTCTAGCAACGAGTAGACTCGGCGTTCAGTTAAACCCCATGGTCTCAGAACTACGTTCCACCGTAGGTATATGTATTCATGGATCCCGTTGTGATATCATATCATGCACGTCCCTTTCCAGGAAAGCTTGGGGTGGCTCTGCCCACTTGAGCGAGATAGTTGGGGCATCATGTAAGCTCTATTATGATGGTGTCGGTAAAGATGAGTTCTCCAATTGTTCCTCATGAGTTATGCATTTTCATGTTTATGTTACTTATGCTCAAGTTATGTGGGGCTTGCTGGTGCCTATCTTCATTGCCATTTTCATGGCCATTTCTGTTTCCGTTACTTATTTCATTAACTCGGCGTGGAGGCATGAATCTGCAAACGTGTACAACACGGGTTGGAAGGATAGAGAGATACTTCATTGCATGACATAGATCATGAAAGGAGGGAAATTTTCTATAACGTTCCATAGCCTCTTCATAATAAGTGTGGTGTGCTTCACATCCATGAAAAAGACTTTACTTAATGTGGCTTTCAGACACCTGATATTGGGCATATTTTTATGCTCAATTTACATGTTTTTATCCACATTTGATCATGTTTTGACTTTATAATCCTTAATTTATGCTTAAATTCATGTATGTGTGTGTTTTATGTGCTAAGAAATGATTTTAGTTGATTTGAGCAGAAAACTAAGCAAAAGGAGCTCAAAATGATGCAAGGAATGAAGATTTGAGAATCTGATGGTTCTGGTGCTATGGATTGCGCCCCCCACTAAGTCACAAACTTTAGAGAAATAAATTCATAGCCTGGTGCTATGGCTGGCGCCCCGCACTAGCACTCAAACTTCAGAAGAGAAAATCCCAGGCTGGTGCTATGGCTGGGGCGGCGCGCCAGCCTATTCTAGAGCTGAAAATTACTAAAAATTTGACTAAGTTTGTGGAGAGATAGGAGGGGTGGCGCTCCAGGCCCATTCCAGGGTGAAAAATGCTAATTTTTAAGCCAACGTCTTGAAGGACAGAAGCGTCATTTGAAGACTCATCTATAAAATATAAGCCATAGGTCATTTGTTACATAGTTTTTTGACTTCTTGGAGTAGTTTTGGACTGCTTGAAGCAGTCTTTGCTCATTTTTATTCCGAAGTTCATTCATGAAAGCTTGTAAGCAGTTTAGAAGGAAGGAAATGTTCTACAACTAGGTTTTTCTCTTCTTTACTTCACAACTTTGTATGATGATGACTACTTATTCATTTTTCTTCTTGTCTATGAGTGGCTAAACTCATATTCTAGGGTTGTGGTCATGGTGAATGGTCGATTGCTTGATAGACTAAATAAACTTAGTTTTGATTATTCTTTTATGGTTGTTTGTATTTATTTGTTTTAATTTATTTTTTATGAGATTGATCACCTTGTAAGTAATCTATTGGCTTTCGATTGAACTTGGGAAAGAAAATCGAAAGGGTTAAAAATAAATATAGAATGGGAATTCAAATACCCTTGAACCCATTCATGATAGGATAGAAGTTGTTGTTGAGGATAGGGATATACCTTTTAGCCTCGTTTAGTTGAAATGCAAGTTGGCATAATCGTCATTTTATGTTCTCCTGTGACCATAGGGATATAGGCATTACGGTGCATGAGATAGTTCTTGGATGCTAGGGATAGTGGCAAGAAATGGGATAGTAACTTGCAACTAACAATCGTAGGAAGAATTATTCTATTTTAATTACGTTTGAAAAACTCAACCTGAAACCTACCAAGTGTCATTTCCCTAGTTGTCATCATTATAGAAATACGATCAAGCTTGATTTGGTTTTTAGTTAATCTTTACATTTGAAGTTTAGTAATTTAATTTTCCAAACCAATCTCCAATTTATTTGTTTCATAGATTAGTGAAATCAAAGTGAAAACCTTATAATGATTAAATTGACAAGTCCCTATGGGTACCATGTCTGAACTTAACAATCCTATATTACTTGACGATAACGTGCACTTGGTTGACATTAAGTTTTTGGTACCGTTACCGGGGACCTGAATATTGTTTAATCATTTGTAGGTTAGAATTTTGTTTTGCTAGTCTGTATTTTACATTTTTTTCTTGTTTTTGTTGAAGTTCATTAGGTTTTTTTCCTTTGTGTATGCCAAGAATGAGAAGTCAAGGATCAACCTTGGCTTCTCTTGATCAAGGAATAGAGGGAACCTTTCGAAGATTAACTTTGGAGAACAATGGGCAAGCAATAGGTGAAGAGAATGAGAGAGTTCCAATGATGCAGTTTGCTAAGATGGATGTGGAGAATGCTTCCAAAGCAATTGTTAAATTTTCCATCACTGGGAACTTTGAGCTGAAAGAAGGGACTGCGCAATTGGTCTAAAAGACTTGTCAATTTCAGGGCAAGCCGCACGAAGATACGCACAGACATCTGATGACGTTTGTAGAGCTAAATGAAAACCTCCACTACCAAAATGTGTCAGATAAATATGTCAAGTTGACTCTGTTTCCGTTCTCACTTATCAGAGAGGCCAAGGAGTGGCTTCAAAATAAGTCTACAGGATTCATCACAACTTGGGAGATTCTCTCCAACAAGTTCGTTAATCATTTTTTCTCTTCGAGAAGAACTAAAGAACTGAGAAGAAAGATCTCCGGATTCATATAGTAAGATAGAGAAACACTAGCTCATGCATGGGAATGCTACAAGGGTTACTTGAGGAATTGTCCACACCACATGCAACCTAAGGAGATAATCAAGAAAATTTCATTGAGGGTCTGAAGACCATGTCCAAGATACATCTTGATGCTACAACACAGGGACAGATTATGTCCAAAAGTTATGATGAAATTGTGGCTCTCTTGAACCTATGTCTGTAGGGAGTCAGGATTATCAAGATTCAAGTAGAGGATTTGCAGCAACAAAGGTGTCGGGAAAACTTGAGGTGGATGGTGTAGCAGTAATCAGAGCAGATATTAGCTGATTGGTGAATGTGATTAGTAAGTTGGTAACCACATTAGCAGGAGGCCAAGTGCAGCAGGTACAATAGGTACAAATCCCACCACCATCATGTGAGGCGTATGGTGAAAGCCGCGCTTATTTAGGTTGTCCTCTTAATCCCGAGTCTGTATATTTTATGGACAACATGGTCATAGTGGAGGTTTTGTAGGTAATGGCTATAATCAGGGGTACCAGAATGGAGAAAATATTCCATGGGGAGAAAAACCAAGCTTTCCAAAGGCCCCAAAACACTTATCAAAAGGCCACAGGGTAAGCAATAGAGCAGTTCTCTTGAGGAGATAATGAAACAACGGATAGTGAAGTAGTCGCAAGTGGTAAATGAAATGCAGAAATCCATCCATGAGCCTAAATGGAAAATGGGACAATTGTCTCTGCAACAGAACAACAGACCCCCAAAAAAATATAAATGCTATTTTCTTGCACAATGGTAAGGAGCTGGATGAGGTTATCGCTAGCAAAGGAAAGGTTTACAAGGAGAAAGTAGTGAAATCCAAAGTTGAGGTAGGGGAGTCTAGCAATTCACAATAAAAAATGGAAATATCTAGACCACCTCCTCCATTTCCTTAAAGGTTGAAGAAAAAGACAAAACACACAGCCTATGATAAATTTCTTGAATTGTTGAAGCAGGTTCGCGTGAATATTCTGTTAGTAGAGATTTTGTAGGGAGTTCAAAAGTACGCCAGATATCTCAAGGATATTATCGAAAATAAGAGGAGGCATATAGAGTTTGAAACCATGGCTTTTACAGAAGAGTGCAGTTCTCAAATCAAGAACAAAATTCCTAAAAAGCTTAAGGATCTTGGGAGTTTCACTATTCCGGTCACTATTGGAATCAAGTAAGTTGGTTTAGCCTTGTGTGATATGGGTTCGAGGATAAATTTAATTCCTACATCCCTATTCAGAACATTTGGATTGGGTGAACCACGTCCTACCACAGTGATGTTGCAGCTTGTAGATCGGTCTTTAGCCTAACCTGAAGGAATCATTGGAGATTTCTTGACGAAGGTAGGACCTTTCATCCTACCGATGGACTTTATAAACATGGACTATGAAGCAGATGCATCAATTCCCCTCATTCTGGGCAGAGGATTTTTAGTCACCGCCGAAGCAGTTATACATGTTTAGTCAGGCTAGATGTCTATGAAATTAGATGGTCAGGAGGTAGTGTTCAAAGTATTTAAAGCAACACGAATTCCACCTTATTATGAGGACTTCAAAATGAAACCGATGGGAGAAACTGGAAGGTGTAATCAGTTGATGGAGCAGAAAGTGTTTCATGATAGTTATTCAGATACGTGGTATGGACACAAGTCCACTTGAATGAAGGAGTGACGGGGACCATAGTCGTGCCGCTACATTAGATCAGGCATTGCATGGGAGGCAACCCATGAACGTTATGCCACAATGTTAAATAAGGAACTTGGTGGGAGGCAACCCATCCTTTCTTTTCTTTTTAACATTTGTAAGTTTTATTATTTGTTTTCTAGAGATGAGCAGGGCGTAAGAGGCAAGAATAAGCTGGGACATTGAGCTAAAAAGTGTAAGTCTGGGATGAGACGCCTGTCATGGTCACCAGCAGTTAATTCCTAAAAGAATTTTTTTCAGGTGAGGCTATGGGTGGCGCGCCGCGCCAATCCCAATCTCCATAAGGAAAAAGAGTTTTTCTAAGTCTGTGGTAAGCTACGAGGGACAGTGCACCAAGGGGAAAATGGCCAAAAATATTTGGTCAATTTGAGTCAATATTTGCTTAAAAGACCTTAAAATCACATAAAATCCATGCCCCACCTTTTGTTTAAAGTCCCAATCATTCTTTTTCCCTCAAAAAGTTGAAAAACAAAAAAGCAAAACTTTCTCTCTCTCTCTCTCCCTAAAGTCGTAGCTCTCCCCTCTCCTCTTCCCCTCATTGTTGTCTTCTCCAACAAGTTGGTGAAACTCTCATCTTCACTCGAGTAAATATATTTGTTCTCTTTTAGTTGATTAATGGAGCAAGCATGCTCCCACACGCTTCTTCCCCAAGATTTAGAACCCAAAAAAAATCACCATTATTGGTGAAAAGCTTGAACTTCATGTATTGGGTTTTATAAGCTTAAAGTCTTAAATTCTTCCACCATTATATGATATCATTAATGGGTAGCTTGAATCTTTGTTGAATATGTGATTTGAACTTGTGGGAATGATTGGGGAGGTGAATTGAATTTTTGAATGTTGTTGGGTGGTGCATTGATTGTAGAGAGAGAAAATACATGAACCTTTGAATTCTTGAATGTAAAAATTGCTTGAGATGGTGATATTCTTGATTAATTCATTTTTAATGGTAGTAAATCATTTATTGTTGGTGGATTGAATTGATTGTTGTTACTCCATTACATAAAATTACTTGAATTGGAAATTGGAGAAGGAAAGTGAGAGAGATAGCTTAAATTATGCATTCTTGAAAGAAAAAAAATAAAAGCTAGAGGAGAGTTGAAAAGAATGAAAAATGCGTGAACCTGGTGTAGTATGATTTAGTGAATTAAAAGTAGATTGATGAGATTGGATGATGATGGGGGAAGTCTTGAGTACCCTATTTGAAAAATTCTCACACATACGCTAGCAAATTAAGTGTGGGGTGAATTTTACACTTTTCACATTTAATTAGTTAGCCATTGTCCACAAACTAATGTTGTAAAGTTCTTGATTTTTCTGCTTGATAGGTAGAATGAAATCAAAAAGAAAGGAGGTGAATGTAGCCGAAAAAAGCCGAAAGAGGGGTAGACCAAGGAAGAGGGATGCTAGTTCCTCGTCTCCTAAAGCAGGCCCAGCAAGAAGATTTGGGACAAAAGCAGCTGAGCCTCATGGGATTACTTGGTTTAACACTAAAAGAGAAGCCAAGTATTCCCTGGAGAGATGGATAGATTATGGTCGCTTGGCATTGGAGTTCCCGGTTATTAGGGAAAATATACAGGGGTTGGGAGCTGGCTATATCTTCAATGAGTCGGAGAGGTGCAATCTCATTTTGGTGAGGGAATTTTACACAAACTGGGACACCTCATTTGAAAATAGTACAAAGGTCAAAATTAGAGGATAGGTGGTGTGATTCACAACCAAGAGGTTCAATTCTTTTCTAGAGACATCGTCAGTAGTCCCTTCACAATAATTCTTCTTGTTGGAGAATCCACAATAAAGAGATATCCTCCACACTTTGTGCGGGGAGCACTCATTTTCCCGTTGGGCGAGGGATCAAATTGGCACCCATTCCACAGTTGCATTTGCATATTTGAATAGGGAGGCAAAGGTGTCGATGAAGCTGGTGTGTACCATCTTTCTCTCGAGGACACATTTTATAGAGGTGACCCACGAGTGTATTGTTTCGGGTACATGCTGATGAAGGGGATACCGGTTAATTTTGGAGCTGTGATTTGCCACAATATAAGGAGATCACGAGAAAATTATAGATGGAAACATTCTCACGGCAGTCTCCTGACCATGTACTTGAGAGAGGCAGGTACCAAGGAGGAGTATGTAGACCTCATTTTACCTTTGGAAAGGCAGTTGGCTGGAAAGATGATAGACATCACCAAGTTATAGGAGATTGCCCCTTCCGCAGGACCCTCTCTTACTACAGTTAATCGGTAGGCTCGAGATGAGAGTTGGCAGGGTCGTATGTTTGGGATGATGGAGCTACAGCTGAAGATAGGAGGATGACCAGCCACTGCAGAGGAGATGTCGGCTTTAGAGGCACGGTACCCGCTCACATAGAGTGCCATATTGATGTGTAGATTGGGGTCAGCTTTTGAGGAGCCGATTCATGATGATGAGGATACTGTCCTGACTGATGGTGTTCATGATATAGAAATAGAGGAGGATGATGCTGCTACAGAATTTTATGCAGGATGATGCTGCTACAGAATTTTATGCAGGATGATGCTTAGCGACCAGGAAATTTTTTTCTCTCCCTTACAATGAGATTGTGTGTGCACTGAGGAAGAGGCACCTTATAGGGTGGAAGAAAGTTAGATTCCTGTTGATCTTTAATTTCTATATTTGTAGGTCATAACATCTTTATATTCCTAGTTGTAGTAGATTGATGATTTGTAGGTCTTAGTTAGTCGTAGATAGTATGATGATGTTGACTACTTGGCTGCCTTGGATGTTTGACTTTGAATGTTTGTCCTGAATATCTATGTTTGATTTTCTTTGTTTTAGGGTAATTTTAAAAATTTTGTTTTCATTTGGTTTGAGTCGTTGTAGTATAGGGTGAGTATGCCATCATGTGTTGATTGAAAAGTTTTTTGAAAATAGCATGTCTCACACACCCTTCGATTTTTCTTATGGCCTTAGTTCTTTTTTTTTAAAGGGGAGCCCATTGAACCGGGTAAAATTTTCATTTTTAAGAGTCGTGTCATCGTAATGACGTTTCCCTATGCTAGATGGATGACTACTATCTTAGGAAGTTTCATCACAATTTTATTTTTTAGGATTGAGTCATAGATCATCCACTTGTATGCTTATTGACATTCTGCTTAGTTGCTATGCTAGATTAAAAAGAGTGGTTATTTTGATTGCATAAGTTAGAATCTTTGAGAGACGCACATATCTCTTTAATTTGACTCAACATATTCTTAGGGCTTAATTATGAAATTAATTTGTCATTCAATATGGTTGTGTGCATGTGTAGCTGTAGAAATTGATTAGATTCTTGTTGCCACGAGAGATGAGTTGTATGGCTTTGTATGTATATATTGTGGCATCTATAACTTGCCTTAGTGTATGTAGGACAACTAATTGGTAGGGAGTTGAGATATGAAAGGGATTTCTTTGAAAAGCCATGTTTTCCCATAATTGTTTTACCTTTCTAGTCATTCTCCCTAGTTAACCCCTTTGAGCCTAAACGCCTTATTCTTTATTAGCCTCAATAGTAGCTTAATCCTTCTTGTTGTGAGACCTTAGAATTATTGATCCAAAGTAGTCTTAAGCACTTTGAGACTTGAAAGTAAGGTCCACCGAAGTATGATTTTAAGGAAAAAAAAGAAAAAAGTTGTGGTAAGAAAAGAAAAGTAAGAAGAAGGGGTGCCCATAAAAATTGTGATTTCTACTTGCTGCTAGGGAATTGAAAAAGAGAGAGTTAATTGCAAAATCCTTAGTTATTCTATGACTAGAAAACTAGCATCCAAGTAGTACAAAAATGAGGCATGAAAAGAAAAGACAAAAGTGAGTACAGGAAAGGTGAACAAGCAAGGAAAGAGGTGGTATACAAGTAAAGAGAAATATGTCGTAAAAGTGATTAGGGTGGTAGTCACTATTAAATGCAATATCATTCCTACCCGTCCATTAGCCGACATTCAACCAACAAAAGTCCTTGTGATCTTAATCTATTGAAACAATTAGGTAGTCTAAACGTACATGAAGGGAAAGCCTATGGTATGTTGCATATGTGCATTGCATCATTTGTGAGAGTAAGTGTGCCTTACTATTCATGTTCCATGTCTTATATTGATGAAGTTGAGAGAGGAACATCACTAAAAGTGAGGGGCACAAGAGGTCTAATTTGGTATACTACGTGTTGCATGTGTCACATTTAATCATGTTGCCCTTTGTGTTGAAAAGATGTGTTATTTATAGAGGTTGTGTGTTCTTGATTGTGAAATCTTTCTATGTGCTTTGTTGATAATTGTTGTATGATGATAAACCGCTCTATATTTTCTCTATGCTAATTGGTTGAGTATGAGTTGATGGAGGTATCAAGTGTATGGTGAAACATGATTTTAGGAGTGTTTTTGTTACACTCCAAAATTTTTATTTTTTATTTTTGATGATTATTTGATGTTTATATGTCATATTGAGGGAATTATGGGTTGTAGGTTTTCCATAGGTGAGGAGGAAAACATGTGCAAAGGTAAAAGCGAAGAGTATGTGATGTTTGTAAACAAGGGTCAACTTTAAAAAGACATATGTACAAATATATAATGATTCAGAGGTCCTATAACCCATCAAATAAAGGTATTTGAGTCTAATTTACATTTAGAAAACCTCTCGTCAATCGGAGTTCGGAGGAAAAAGTTATGCTCTTTTGAAGACAGCACTGTCGTCTGGAAAAGCCCCCATACGTGCGGGCGCCGAGACAGGCAAGCAACAGGCGCGCACGGGAGGGCACGTCGCACGGGCGCCGCACGCGGGCACCTCCCAGCCCGCCTATATGAAGTAATTTTTAGCTAAAAAGCTCATTTCTACTCCATTGCACACCTCTTTGTTTTTCAAAATTCACAGAATTAAGAGCTCTATCCAAGTTAAAACAAATCCCAGGTAGAATTGTATGGAGAGGTAAAATTTCCTTATAGTCCCAGCATGTAAAGGGTTTCTTATGTCGTGAGCTTCTAATTGTCGAGTTGCTGTGTTTTTGGGCAGTAGGGAGGTGAAGTTATACCTCCATATTGGTGAGAGTTGAGTATAAAAGGAGGTAGGTGTTTTTACTCTTTAAATTATCATGAATTAACAAGTTATTTTGGAAGTGAAGTTGGAAGTTATGTGTTGCTTTGGTGTGTGTTGTTGCTGAGGTTTGGCAGCATGGTTGCTACATTTTTGGAACAGTATTTGGCTGAAGAGGAAATCCATATAGGCATGGTTTATACACAAGTGAAAGGTAAGTGTTCCTACTTGGTTTATCCGCTCAAATTCCCAAGCTAAAGTAAGGAAATGAAATAAAGTCAATATATGTTTTAAGTGATATTTGACTGAGGTTTCTGCCCGTTTTTGAGAGTTTGTTACAACTATATAGATGCTGGAATTTATTGAAAATATGGAAGGAATACACCACACCATTGGGGAGGTTAAACACCAAAAGCACGTAAGCAAAACTCTCTTGAATTTCCTTAAATTTAAGACGCCTAAGGTACGTAGGTTTGCTGAAAATTATATTATGATGTGGCTGTTTGGTTGTACGTTTTGGGACATGAATTGTGACTGGGAACGTGGAATAAACCAGTCCTCATTCCATTTAGTGTAAGTAAGGAAGTTGAAGGTGTCAGAGTTTCTAACAACTGAAAGAAATTGGCTAAGAAGACGTGACGAAGTGAGGTATGTAAAGGCGTCCCTGTTCTTATTTTTCAAGCACGAAATCTTGTTGTTGATCGGGCCAATGTTCCTATGTTTTGTGTTCCTATTGAG
>JACEIK010002725.1:94538-106938 GCA_018107945.1 Datura stramonium | reverse complement strand
ATTGAGACTGAAAATTCTGATGCCCCCCTTGATTTCTCTGCACGCCCCAGTGTAGAATTTACGGTGTGTAACAAATATTTTATTTTACCCTGGTATGGTACACCGGCTGGAGGAATTTTTATATGGTTTTTATGGTCGGTTGGCCGCCAACATTACAATTATAGTTTTTCTTGGGCATTACTTGGTTGCATTTGCACTTCAGTATTGACTTATTGTGAGGTTTCAGTTTCCAAGATTCCAGGTTGTTACTATTCCTTATTTCTGACTCAGTTGTCATTGCTATCATACATGTTTACAGTTTTCTGCCTTACATACTAGTACATTTCATTCGTACTGATGTCCCTTCGCCTGGGGACCTGCATTTGTGCCGCAGGTGCAGGTAGAGGTTGGAATTGCCAGTTGAATTAGAAGTTCGTGAGATTAGCGGATGTGTTGGTATGCTCCTTTCTTTCTGGGGATAAGACTGGTTTTTTTTAGTTAGAGTTTTGAGATGTGGTTATGGGTAGGTCGGAGCCCTGTTTTGACCATCAGTGAGTTTATTCTTTAGAGGCTTTGTGGACTTAGTGTGTATAATGTTATTCAATTTGTGGCCTTGTCGGCTTTTTGTTGTTTAGTTTAGGATACTCATATCCTTGTTTGCATGTCATTTTTTTACCCTTTATTGTTGAGTCATTATGGGACCAGTTTGTGCTCCAGTTGATTGTGACAGGAGGCCTAGACGGCCTAAGTGTTATAGTTACAGATGTCATATAGCCGGCTTCCCAATCAGTCAGGTATGGGTAGCCAATCGCGCCCTCCCCCCAGTTATGGGGCGTGACTGTTTTAAGGATTGTTTGAGGACGAACAATGTTTTAAGTGTGGGGTAGATATGTTGGGCATATTTTAATGACCAATTTCCATGTTTTTATCCACATTTGATAATGTTCTGAGTTCATAATCCTTAATTTATGCTTAAATTCATGTATGTGAGAGTTTTATGTGCTAACAAACAATTTTAGTTCATTTGAGCATAAAACTATGCAAAAGGAGCTCAAAATGATGCAAGGAATGAAGATTTGAGAATATGATGAGTCTGGTGCTATGGTTGGCACCCCCCACCAATTCCTACACTTCAGAGAAATAAATTCACAGCCTGGTGCTATGGCTGGCACCCCGCGTTAGCACTCAAACTTTATTAAAAAAATATCAGGCTGGTGGTATGGTTGGGGCGGCGTGCCAGGCCTATTATGGAGCGGAAAATTATAGAAAATTGGACTAAGTCTATGGAGAGATAGGAGGGATGGCGCGCCAGGCCTATTTCGGGGTAAAAATGCTGATTTTAAGCCAAGTCTTGAAGGGAAGAAGCGTCATCTAAAGGCTCATCTATAAATATAAGCCATAGGTCATTTGTTACGTAGTTTTTTGTCTTCTTGGAGTAGTTTTGGACTACTTGAAGCAGCCTTTACTCATTTGTTTTATGTAGTTCATTCGTGAAAGCTTGTAAGTAATTTAGAAGGAAGACAAAGTTCTACAACTAGGTTTTTCTGTTCTTTACTTCACAGTTTTGTATGATGATGACTACTTATCATTTTTCCGCTTGTCTATGAGTGGCTAAACTCATATTCTAGGGTTGTGGCCATGGTGAATGATTGACTGTTTGACAGACTAAATAAACTTAGTTTTGATTCTTCTTTTACGGTTGTTTGTATTTATTTGTTTTAATTTATTATTTATGAGATTGATCACCTTGTAAGTAATTTGTTGGCTTCCGATTGAACTTGGGAAAGAGAATCCAAAGGGTTAAAAATAAATATAGAATAGGAATTAAAAGACCCTTGAACCCATTTGTGATAGGATAGAAGTTGTTGTTGAGGGTAGGAATATAACATTCAACCCCGTTTAGTTGAAATACAAATTGGCATAATCGTCGTGTCATGTTCTCCTGTGACCATAAGGATATGGGTGTTAGAGTGCATGATATAGTTCTTAGATGGTAGAGATAGTAGCAAGAAATGCGATAGTAACTTCCAACTAAAAATCGTAGGAGGAATCATGCTAGTTTAATTACATCTGGAAAACTCAACCAGAAACAAACCAAGTGCCATTGCCCTAGTTTGTCATCATTATTGAAATACAATCAAGCTTGCTTTCGTTTGTAGTTAATCGTTACATTTGAAGTTTGGTAGTTTAATATTCCAAATCAATCTCCAATTTATTTGTTTCGTAGATTAGTGAAATCAAAATGACAATATTATAACAATTAAATTGACAAGTCCCTGTGGGTACGATATCTGGACTTAACAATCCTATATTACTTGATGACCACTTGCGCTTGGGAGACATCAACACCTTAGGACACACCGAGCCTTTGCTCTAACACCAAGTTTGTCATGAACTGAACATAGGCTCAGATCTAGACACGGAACCTAGAATCATAAATGGCTCTGATTCAACCCATGATGTGAACATGGTAACTAATGATCAACGTAAAAAAGCGAATGACTAGATTCTGAAATAAAGGAAGTTTGAATAATAAAACATCTATCCACGGAACTATCAAAACACTGAATCCATAGCTGAATATACAATTCTATTTCTATAAAGCCTCTAACATACTAACAAGTTGATGGGATAACACTCCAACTAGTTAACTAGAAGTCTATAGCTAAACATAATAACACTCAACTAATTGAAGGTCCTCGAAGGATGAGGACTCACCAATAAAGCTGTCTGGGATAAACTCTGGAGACTGGCTAGTGGCGGGACTGAGTCTGGGTGTCTATACCTGTATCATTTCATGATACAGCATAGAGTATGCGGTCAGTACTTGGAATGTACTGAGTATGCAAGGTAAGTAAAATAGGATAAGTAAGTAAAAACTGAAATCATGCATATCATAAATCGTAACATCATAACATTCTAAGAGTAAAGGCTAAATGCTAATATCTGAAAACATGAATAGACATAAACTGAAATAAGTGCATATGGCATGAAATATCTGAAATCAAAGGTAAGAGCTCATAAATTGATCCTTGGATCAGTCCTGCAGAAAATATGATATAATATCTTATAGTACATGCATTACTGAAATCATGAGGAACAATGGGAGACTCGTCTTAACCGACAACCACCATGTATGAGCGCATGTTGATCCCATGTCTTGCCCATGTGGAGGAGGACCATCCTAAGCCTTGCCAAGGTGAAGGATAAAGTAAGGTGTGATATCATGGTGTGCCCTTGGTCCGAGAAATGCTCTCTTGAGAGGCCCCAAAGTATACCTACATTGGCGCGTAGTTTATGAGACCGGTGACGCGTAATTTATGAAACTGGGGAGCCTTGGAACCCCTACCCTACTCAGTGTTAGACACTACTCCCAAAACATATATAATGCTCATATAATCATATATAAAAAAATAACTTAAATATTAACATATCTTGACTCCAAAACTTGATATAACTAGACTTATTAGCCTTGGCTAAATTATGAAATCATGCTTAACTTGAGTGGGCTTGCCCAAATCTTAACATCATTCTTACATGAGATAGACATTATGAGTAAAATCATAATTACATTCATGGGTAAATCATAAACATTCTTCCATGCTAAACATCTTATCATACTTGAAAACATAGATCATAAACTCGACTTTTCATG
The DNA here is from genome assembly GCA_018107945.1 of Datura stramonium. Lineage (NCBI taxonomy): Eukaryota > Viridiplantae > Streptophyta > Magnoliopsida > Solanales > Solanaceae > Datura > Datura stramonium. Next base: position 103,304 of record JACEIK010002725.1, on the reverse strand, counting down.
AAACTTACATAATTGGGCATCATGTTCTTAAAACTTGAAATCATGAATTTTAATCAAAAAAGGTATAAAACCTATCCATGAATCTTAAACATCATTTGAAACATGACGGGAACTGACCCATGAATTAAACATAGATAATTTCATAAATTTATGTTAAAACCCCATAGAATCATACACTTGAGAAAATATTTGGCGTGAGAGTGAAGTAAAACTCTCATTCATGACCCTATATACATGAGTAAGCTGATTCTACACCCTTCCTTGAAATCCTAAGAGATTTGGGGAAGAATTTGGAGAATTCTTAGACTTGATCTTTAATAGAACCCTTTAAACTTTCATGCATGGGAGAGAATGATTTAGATCAGGCTAAACCTTCTTAAAACCCTTCTACTAGAGCTTAAGACGATGTATTTTAGGGTTTAAGATCTTAGGAATTATGAAAACACCCTTACTAAATTCACAGAAAAAATAACTCTGTCAGTCCCAATGGGGGACTGGACAAGTCATTACCCTAGAGACAACGACTCATTGTCCTATCTCGTTTTCACCACTGTACGCTTTCTACTCTTTACTAAATTGCTTCACCTGATGATTGACATGATGAGTCGTTAGCAGAGACGATGACTCATCACTTCCCTTTCGTTGTCGTCATTGCCCTTCTCAGACTAGCCAACCAATGATCTATTGGATGTGCCATGAAGTGTAGGGATGACTCGTGACTTTCACTAGAATTTCGACCTTTAACTCAACCATCATTCCCAAAACTCACTTCACAAGTCGTGAAGTGTCACCATGATTCGTGGCTCCATCCGTGATCACCCCCTAACCACGACTCCTCACTGGCCTGCATCCCCTTCATGAGTCACTGCATGACTTATTGAGTTACCTAACGAGTTATTATGGTACCTGTTCCATTTTTTTTTGTTTTTTTCCGCTTCAACCCTCGGGTCTGATCTTAGGGACTTTTGGGGTATTACATAATCCCCTTGAGCCTTAAGCCTTATTCTTTTCTTAGCCACAAAAGTAGCTTATTTCTTTTTGTTGTGTGAACTCCAGTATTATTGATCCAAAGTAGTCTTAGGAACCTTGAAACCTAAAAGTGAAGTTCCACCAATGCATGAATGATAAGGGAAAGGAAAGAAAGAAATATGTGTGGTAAGTAAGAAGAGAAAATAGGAAGAAGGTGTGCCTATAAAAATGTGTTATTTACTTGCTGCTAGGAAAATGAAAGAAAGAGTTTTAAGAGTGAAAATTCTTAGTAATTCTATAAGCATAGGCTAGCAGTCAAGTAGTGAAGAAAGGGGCATGAAAAGAAAAGAAAAAAGGGTGAGTAAAATGAAGGGGTGAACAACAAGGAAAAGAGTGGTGGACTTGAAAAAAATATCTTAAAAGTGCTTAGGATTGGTAGTCACTATAAAAGAAAAAATCATTCTAATCCATCCCTTAGCCGACATTACAACCAAGAAATGTCCTTATGATCTTAATCTCTTGAGATGACTAAGTAGTCTAAGTGTAGATGAAGGGCAAGCTTATGTAAGTTGCATATGTATGATACATCATTTTTGAGCATGAGTGTGCCATACTTATTATGTTCCATTATTTGCATTAATAACTTGAGGAGGAACATCACTAAAAGTGAGGAGCATAAGATTCTATGATGGTGTAATATCTGTTGCATGTTTTGTATTTAAGGTGCCCCTGTTTTAAAAAGTGAGTCGGTTATAGAAATCGTATTCTATCTGCTAGTTGTTTGAGTATGAATTGATAAAGGTGACAAGTGGAAAATATGAGTTGTGCATGGAGTTGAGGATTGTTCGAGGATGAACAATGGTTTAAGGGTGGGGTAGTGATGATTGGCAGATTCTTATGCCCATTTGCCATGTTTTTACCCATATTTTTCCTTGTTTTGAGTTCATAATCCCTATGAAATGTATGAATTTATGTTTTTGCGTGTCTTGTAAGCTAATTCTAGATGTTTTGAGCAGGAAACCAAGTAAAAAAGACCCAGATGACTCAAGGTGTGAAGAAGAAGAGTTCGTGAAAGTCAGCGTGAGGCTATGGCTGGTGTGGTGTGCCAAACACTTGTCTTTCAGAGAAAATTGCAAAATGTTGGTGCTATGGATGGTGTGGGACGTCGGGTTCCTTAGCTTCGGAGATGAGAATTTGACTAGCACTTTGATGAGATGGATGGCGTGGAGCCCAAGAAGAATTCCGGATTGAGGAAATTTCCTTACATTCTGGGGCTATGGATGAAGTGGGATGCCAGAAGGGTCCTAAAGCTCAAGAATTTGACTAACACTCTGGTGCTACAGATGGAGTGGGGCGCCAGAGGTCTCAGAAGTGCAGAAATTTGGCTAAGTCCTTGGTGCTATGGTGGGAGTGGGGCACCAAGAGCCATTCTTCAAAGGAAATTTGACTAACTCCTTAGGGCTATGTATGGGGTGGCATGCCAGACCCTCCTGGATGGGATTTTGCCGATTTTTAAGCAAAATGCTTGAGTGAAAAAGCATCATTTGAAGGATCATCTATTAACATCACACCTAAGGCAAATACATCAGATCAGACCGTAAAAATAAATGAAATAAATAAATAAAGTTAGATCAGACTTCATTTTGTTTGACCGTAGAAGGTTATAAATGCAACTTTTGGAAGAGAGACAAGTTCTAGTTAGGTTTCTTCTTTTCTTTATTGTTTTACTGAGAATGATGATGTTATCTTTTTTTTCTGCTTGTTTATGAGTGGCTCAACGCCCATTCTAAGGTTTTGGCCATAGTTGATGGTTGAAATTTGAAAGGATGATTAATGCTAGTTTTAATTCTTACTAAAGGTTTTTTACTTGTTTTAATTTCTTATTCACTAGACCGATCACCTAGTGAGTAGATCTATAGTGTTTTGGTTGAACTTGAGAAAGGGAACTAAAAGGGTTAAAAGTAATAGTAAAACAGGAATTTAGAAGATCCTTTGTCCCATTGGTTGGAGGTTAGAAGTTGTTGTTGAAGATAGAAATATACCCTTCAACCCTATTTTTTTTAAGTACAAGTAGGCATAATTGTCATTTCATTTTTATCCTATGACTATAGGGATATAGGCGTTAGTATTCATGAGATAGTTCTTGAATGCTCGGGAAAGTGGCAAGAAATTGGATAGTAACTTGAAACTAGCAATCTTAGGAGGAATAAATCTAGCATAATCATGTCTTGAGAACTCTACCTTAAATGAAAGTGCCAATTCCTTAGATTTTCATAATCATTTGAAGTGTAAACAAGTTTACAACAATCATAGTCTTTAGTTAATTTTATATTTTAAGTTTAGTGGTTAATTCTCCAAACCAATTTTCCCATTTATCTTTTTTGTTAGAATAGCAAAATAAAGTAATAATCTTAAAATGATTGATTTGACAAGTCTTGGAGGGATCGATAATCAGGTTTTCACTATCCTATATTACTTGATGACCATGTGCGTTTGGGAGACATCACGCTACCTCACATTGAAGCTCTTTCCTGTATTTCTTTTTTTATGCGCACTCTCAAACTTAGGCTTCTACTTACATCACATTTCAATTTCTCATACTCCCACAAATATTGGGATTTGCCCACATTGGTTTGCTTTCATACTAGTAATTAGGGAGGAATTAGTGCCAAAGTATATTCAAAAAGTTTTAAATGTTGTAATGTGGTTTCAAAGGAAAAAGTTTAAGGCTTAAAAATTGGTTAGCTAGGATCGATATTAATGGAAGGCCTAGTTTTCTATGAAATGACTATCCAAAAAGGGCCAAAGGTCATTTTCCAAGCTCATCTACAACTAGGATTTCGTCTTGAATAACATTCGGGGCATGTTCTAGACAATATGCATATATAAGAATCAAACAACAACCTTAACACACAAGGCATTACAATTCCGAGGAGTCTACTTATTTTTCAAATCAATTTAAAAGCATAATTTTTGAAAAGTTTTTATGAGATCCACACAACTCATTTGTGAGTTAAAAAGCAAAATAGAGAATGTAGGCATCATGACAAGAGAGTGCTTTTCGAGCTCAATTACTCCTCTTTTCTCAAAATTTCAATTTTATTTGCAATAAGAAATTCTTTTTAGTGGTGCCTCTCAAAATATATGCACAAAGACTCAAAATGATAACTAAAACATGGCATTTTCACTTAAGAAAGTCTCCTCTTAATCCATCATAGAGAAATATCACCAGTTTGACACAAAAATAAAATAGAAAAAATTTTCTCCTTGGGAAAGAACTGTGGTATGAAGAAAACCCTCAGAGTTTATTTACTAGCTAGTACCTATAAAGGTGATTGTAATGCGCGGGTATTAAGATAATTGGCATTAATACCGACTCGACAATGGCAACTTAGATCATTATACTAAGAAAATTTAAAGCCTGGCAAGGGTGAAAAGTTGAATCAATACAAAATAAGCCTGACAAGGGCATTCATTCATTCAAACATCATTCAAAAATAAAAAAATGCATAATATTTGAAACATCCAAACAAAAAAAAACAAGACTGACAAAGGTAACAATCTTAATAACCAAAAGAGCACATCCCACCTCCAAACATAAATGCAAACATTGTCCCCAATATTATCAAGTAAAGGATAAGGGGGCAATAACTCCTTGCGCTAACTACTCCTCATCATCATTCTATGATGCTGCATTGGTACTAGAACTTTTGCCACCCCTACGGGAGTGAGCCATGCATGAAAAGAGGATGTAGGAGGAGGACTTGGCATGGCTCATTTGCAATAATTTGAGCCACCCATTCGAGTTGGTAGCTCTTTACAGCTACACGCTCTGTGTACTCCCTCCCTGAGGCAATTGGCTCTACCCAGTAGATAGAGTTGATAGCATTAGGGATGTCGATTCCCTTGCCCCGCATCATGATAGATGGAAGAAATGAAAAATCATCTACCCTTTACGAGTGCTTCATCGAGTCTTGCCTCGCTTGATATAAGGTGTAGAACTCGAGCATAAGGTTAGGGTAATAACTACCAGGCGTGTCAAGGAATGGGTGCCAATCTCTTTTTGCAAATTATTTGTTGATTTTAGGGAACTCCTGCCTCAACCCAGCCAGATTGAAGTATTTCTCTAGTCTGAATAACTAGCCAGTCCGATATATGATGAAATAGGGCTTCATGCCCTCCACAAAAAATTGGAGATTGTCTTCAATGTTGGTAGGGACTAAGGTCTCCATTCTTTTGCCTTTTCCTTTTCCCTTGCCTTTGTTAGAGGTTGGAGTCTTCCCATTATCTTGTTTCCTGTATGAAGAGATAATCCTGCCAAAAAATATGATTACCACAACAACAGAACCAAACTCTTTTTGTAATTTTCTAACTATAAAATAAAAGAAAACATCAACAAAGACTAAGAAAAAAAAGAACTGGATTGCAAGAAGGAAGAAGTAGCAAAGTGTAGACTGCTTGTGTATTTGAGGCATCTGCATTTTGTAGGTGGGGACTTGCAGTAATGCAGATGAGGTGCAGATTCGAAGCAGAACATTGACACTTGAACTAGGCATCTGCGTTTCACAGATAGGGATCTATAGTACATAGGTGGAGCGCATGTGGAAGACAGTAAGCCTGAAACTCTTAACCACCACCTCTGTTGGACCTGCATTCTGCAGAACATTTGTGGCATGCAAGTGCTTTACGGTGCCTCAATTTTCAAATCACTGGATTCCAACCAAATTTGAAGCCATATTTAAACAATTTAAAAGTCTAACGGGTACTTAGGCTTCCTCAAAAGACCACTAACAATATTAACAACACATTGAACACGACAACTACTCAATTACTTTCTTTAAGAAGGACATTACCCAATTTATCATCGAGAAATGTCAATTCACCATCTTTATTACCATCCTCAACATTAGTTCCTTCACAACAATCAAACACACTCACTAGGCATGATCACATATCAGCAAAATTAACAAGCACAACCAAATGCCCATTGAAACTCATCAACATTACTGAATAAATATGAAGCAACGATTATTATCCCTTAAGATAGATATCACCTAATCTATCATTAGGAAATATCTATCGTCACAAGAAAATGGGTTACTCAGACATCACTCGCAACTATATTTCATGGCCTAAATCAGCAAGCTAATCAAACAAATACCAATTTCGCATACATTTTCAATTTCAAATCAACCCACATATACAACCAAAAATCAAATTCAAGAGAATCTTGAAGAACACACATTGAGGAAATGGAGGAAATGCAACCATCATTTAAGAACTATAATGCTCAACAAACACCTAAAAATAAAAGTTGAAGAAAAAGAGCATACCAAAGTAGTGTGAGAAGAAATGGGTAGTTGAAATTCAAGCTTCACAATGATGGTTACAATGGTGGTGCCGACCCAGCTCTGCTACAATGGTGTGGAATAGTTAGTGATGGGAGAAGACAGAAAATGTGATATATATAGGGTGGAGGAAAGTGGGAAATTGTATGGATTAAATGGAGAGTACGTGGGGAGTTAATAGGGAGTGAAAATGGAGGTTGAGGGTAAACAATCAGGGGTTTTGAAGTGGGGGAAGGTGAAGTCAGGGTCAAGCTGGTTGGGTCGGCCAAACTGGTAGTCAACCTTTAAAATTCTCTTACTTTCATCCTCACCTGGACATGCGACCGTTGATTGGGATCTATGATATGCATGTTTGGAGTAGATATGTCTCAGAAGTTTTAGTTCACTACCTTAGACCTGCGTTGCACATGCATGCCACAGGTCCTTTTCTTTATTTTGCAGATGAAACGCAGGTCCCTTAATTTTGAATGAATTGCTTGCAGGTATTCTAGACCTAACCTGCGTTGTATCTGCATTCTATAGGTTGGGACTTGCGTGTCGCAGGTCAAAAAGATGCGCTTTATTCTTCTTCCTTCAACTATTGCCACAATCCAACATCCTACATTTCTACAACAACAAAAATAAAAATAAGGTGAAGTAAAAAAGAAATCTAAAGACACTTGGGTTACCTTCAAAGAAGCGCTTGATTTAACGTTGCGGCTCGATGATATCACCTCAATTGTCAACATAGGTCCAGAGGCTCAACCTCCTCATAAGGGACCTCAACCATCTCGTCCCTCCGTCTATTACGACCACAAGTCTACACTCATCCGGGGGCTTTGTTGTCTTGCACACATTGAAGTTGACCTCATCATTGCCGACATGGAACTTGAGTTCACCTAAATCCACATACACTAGAGCACATCTGGTGGCCAAGAATGGGAGCCTCAAGAGAACGGGCACTTCGAGGTCTACATTGCAATCTAGCACCACAAAGTCTATGGGGAGGATGAATTTATCCACTTTAATCAACACATCAAAAAGGATTCCCACTGGACATTTGATGGATCGATTACCTCATAGGGGCAGGCTTCACATCTTCTAAACCTAACTTCTTGAAGATCACAAGGTCATCAAATTGATACTTGCTCCCAAGTCGTATAAAGCCTTGTTAAAAAATATACCACAATGGTGTTGGGGATTGTGAAAGTCCCTGGACATCTCTTTTTAAGGCAAAATTGCTAGACACAAGCGCACTACAACGATGTGACACTTCCACTGTGACCACAAAATTACCCTCTTCTTTATCAACAACTCCTTTATGAACTTTGCATAACCGGACATATGTAAAAAAGCATCCACTAGCGGAATATTAACGGACAACTTTCTAACATGTCCACAAACTTTTTAAATTGATTGTCCTCTTTCTTTTTCATCAGCCACTGGGTTAAGGAGGTGTACAATTAGGCTTCTGGCCTGTAGCACTCGAAGCCTCTTTTACCTCATCATCGTCACTCACAACTTGAGGAGGAGCATCAACCTCTTCCTCCTCTATCCTATTTTCATCATTAACTACAATAGGTGCATTTGGCACCCTGCATCATTCAACTTCTCAGCAGTCTTCTTTGCACCAACATTCTCATTGGACTTATTACTCACATTCTCAACTACCTTTCTACTCCTAGTAACAATTGCCACGCAATGGCCATCATTCTTCAGTTTTTGCATAATGTCACTAAGGAGAGTGCCCTTCATTCGAGGGTTCATTTGAGTGGACAATTGGTTCATTTTTTCCTTAAGGTGTTTCATGCATGCTGAGTGAGAGCTCACTTTTTGGGAAAAATTGGATACCTCACCTTTTAACTCAATCACTTTATTATCTATTGATTCCACTTTTTTCAACACCCGAGCTAGCATGTCCTTAATCTTTGAATTTTTCTGGTCACTAACACTCGGTTTCATTGGCACTACATAGGCCTTTGGAGGAGGGATGTATGGTTTTGAACTCCAGTGATTGTACCTATCCCCTTCTCTCTCAGGCTTATGATTTCTCCATTGATTGTCCCTCTCTCCATTGTTCCTCACAATCTCTCCAACCTTGGTTCCCATCATGAGGAAGACAAGGTCCTTGATTTGCACCTTGGTACCACAAATGATAACCCACTATTTTTCTCGTCATGTATTGGCATTCTCCAGCATATCTATCTTGGGAAGCATTCTCCTCAAATGAGTTTCATCCTTGGGCCACAATAGAGTCAACACTTTTGGTTTTGGACCCCATCATATGTTTTTAAAGAAACTCTACTTGAGTCATCATCTTAGCTAATGTTTTATCTCATTTTTCATCTCTTCTTCACATCTCAGTTGTCATTTGGTTGGAAGGTGCACTTGGAAACACCCCTATTTCCCTAGTGCCCCATGCTCCATTTGTCTTTGTCATTCAATCCAAAAGGGCCTTTACAAGTCTGTT
>JACEIK010002725.1:58418-69215 GCA_018107945.1 Datura stramonium | reverse complement strand
ATAACGTGGGACACAACGAGTCATTATAGGTGACCACTACTCGTGGTCACCATTCGTCAATTACACTGCTTCCCATTTCACACTATAAATTCCTCCTTCCCACGACCGGCCTAACGAGTCGTTAGATCTCACAATGACTCATCAGGTGGGTCATCTTGAGATATTTTCTACAGATTTTTTCTGGATTTTCTAATTTAAGTCCCGGATATAGTCTTTGAGTTTTCGGGGCATTACACAATAATAACTAACTAACTGAAGACTGTAGTCTGCAAGCCTCTAAGAATGAGAATATTGGTGGGGAAAGGGCCCCGACCTTCACAAATGCTATACAAATAAAAGACTGTAATCTCTACAGCCTAGAAACTCCAAATGAAAGGAGATTGTCAAACTACTTACCCTGAACAACTGCTAATGGAGGTCCTAAACTCTGTTTGTCTAAATCTGTAGGCAAGTATTCAACGCCCTGTAGTTGGGCATCAGTATAATATGTACCGAATATGTAAGGAAATAATAGAAGCTGATTGAAACTGATAAATAACTGAAAGTGAACAGTAGTAAGGGCCAAAGATTAACTTGTTTGCTCTCTTATCCATAACTTGCATATAGTAAATCACTACTCATATATGAGCTAAAACTATACGACTATTCATTCATAAACTATAGCTGGCAGAAAAATATACAGATAAGAACCTAACCCGGCTCCCATAAGCTGGGAAGGTACGAGCAACAAGGAATAACCTACCTGGGCCCCCATAAGCTTCGGCAGGTGCCAATCACTCTATATACCCCTATTGGTACACCGTAGACTCTGCAAGTAACTATAATTGTATTTGAGCTATCTAGGCTCCTGAAAGTGTATGGGTAGCTCAATACGACCCTAATGGTCTCAATACGGTCCTCATGGCCTCAATACGGCCCTCACGACTTCAGTATGGACCTCACAGGCTCAATACGTCCCTCACAGCCTCAGTACGGCCTTCACGGCTTTAGTAAAGACCTCACGACCTCAATATGGCCCTCACAGCCTCAATATGACCCTCACGACCTCTGTATGGCCCTCACAGCCTCAATATGGTCCCTTCGAAAATCATATTGCTCTTGCGAGCATAGCCCTATAGGAAAAAAAACACCCAACAATCCAAACATTGTATGTAGAAACCAAGCTAACTAGAGTTAACTTTGATGAGGGTTACTATGTCCTCGCTGTAATAGGATTTTTCTAGAATACTTGTCCTCTGCGTAGAACAACTACGGGGCTGCTACTAATCGTTATGCTCCTGAGTAGTCAGCCCTAACCTTCCACAGGCAACTTATTATAACTCTTAGCCTGGAGGTAATGCTGTAATTTTGTGGTCCTAGTCCCTTAGACACTAACTTGGTCTGTTTAGATTTCATAAACCTTCTCTGGGAGATTCATAACCTCGTAGGTGTGTTTATCTGGGCTTAGCCATTCCCAACAACCTGTACCTGAGTATCTTATAAGAGTAGGATGGGGCATTGGCCCTGTATCTAGCTACCAATAAAGCTTCCTCCTTAAGGTATCCACCGCTCTATTAGGCTGGTAACAACTAGGGTGGTGACCTGAGTGACCTGTATGATAAGCACCACGTTGACTGAAACTAACTGTCACTGGAGTAGCCACTTTGTGGCAAACTGAGCCCCAATTAACTAGGAAACACTAATGCCGTACACTTTAGGGTAAGGCCATACTAACGTAATTCTGTCCCTGGAGGCGTCAAGGTACAACAACGGCCTTTGAGTGAGCTTTATTGACAATATAGGTGCCAAACTGATAGTTATATCGCTTGGCTGTGCTTATGTTGTTCAACTTACTAACTCAAGCCCAACAACTATCCACAAACTTCTAACGTCTAGGCATGATAGAAAAACCAATTCTACTAACTTAGTGAACAAAAGGACAAAGGAGTTTATATGATGCTTCTAGCGTGAGTCACACTTAACACCTTATATACTCTTGTTATTCTTTCTAGCAGCTAGCCACAACATATGTAATCATAATCTACTGATAGCAGCTAGTCACGACATACATGATCCCCATATACTAGCAGCAGCTACTTACAACATGTAGGATCATTGTCTACATTAAAAATTATAGGTCATATCATTATACGAAGAGAATAACTTTCCAAAGGATTAAGCATTAACATACAATGGATGTCGATTCTCATTTAATTGATTAGTTTAAAATTGTAGCCAGCGGTACCACTCAACTGCAGTCCTTATACTGAGAGAATAAGGCTAGTTTCAATACTAAATTCGGCAAATAACGATATCTCTAATAAAAATGTTAAGTATAACTCAACTCTATTTAACTCGGCCAAAATCCCACAATTTCTCGAGAGTTTAGAAGGAAAAACTGCTTACCTATTGCCCGTGACTGTTTACGATTCAATTTGGAGTAATTCTGACAACCTTTACTAAGCGGGGTTCCGGTACGCCAAGTGATTTTTTGTGAAATAACTCCGTAGAAATGCTTCCTGTAGGCCTAGGACTTTTTACCTGAAGTTAACTCGCATTTGGACTGCGTTTGATAGCACAATTTTATAAAAATTAGGTGAAGTTTACATATTCTCTCTGTTCTTGGTCGTGGTATCTTTTGAAAATGAATAAGTTCAACAAGGGAAGATATATATAGGCATAGGGCAGTATCCTGGGTGTCACCCTGCACTGGAAAACGTGCCAAAAGGCTGGCGCCCTGCACTGGCCATCGCGCTAAGAGGCATGCCGCACTGCACCTCCCAAGACGCTGATATGCCTGGCGTGCCGTGCCACCCAACGCACAGGAAGGCTGGTGTGTCGCGCTAGCCCCTTGCTACTTGGCCTCGCCCAACCCTTCTTTCGAGGCTCTTCCGGTATGTGTCAAATTGCCTCTCTAATCGTCATCAGCCCACGCCTATGCACACTATACACTAACATCTTACGGGGTGTAACATCCTCTCCCCCTTAGGAACATTCGTCCTCGAATGTAATCTTCAAGCTTACAAGACTCAACTCTTTTAGCTAATGCTAGAAAAATTTTGATGGAATCTAGGCTGTAATATGGACTATCTGAAAATCTGAAACACAGAAAAGTCTAACATAGGTGCCTCACAGGATGCTGTCTGCAGCTAAATAACACAATGGTACTACATGTACGTAACCAACTGATAATAATAGTAACCAAGTCAACTCTATAGCATCTAAAACTATTATACCTTAACTGAAATCTGCTATGTCTTTATACTTTCGTAGTAGGGCCTGGAACAACTGAAACTATCCAAACATTGCATCATTCGTTATTTTCCAATTCATTTGTACTATATTTCCATTCCTTCACGATACTCTAATAATCTGCAACTTTGGTTCTCAAATTAGCTCCCACAAATCTAACCATTTAATATAACTATTGGAATCCTTCTGTGGAACATCGCTTCTGTACCTTGAGTATCCCCGAATGGTCAATTTGAGAAAAGGTCTTCTACGCGCTTGTGTAGTGTTGATAAGCAGGTCCTAGCCTCGAAGGAAACTCTATCTCATAGGCCACTTGGACAATCTCCCCGAGAACTCGGTATAGCTTAATGAATTTAGGTCTTGACTTGCAGTGCTTGTCAGATCTCATAACATCCTTCATTGGCGAACCTTTTAGGAACATCCAATCATTGCTTCAATATCTAACTTCTCCAAATATTAAAGTAAGGCTCTTGGCGGCCCAGCATAACACTAAATTAGTTTAACTGTTTCCCTCTAACTGCGGCAGTATGCTCGGTTTAATTATCCCTGACTTACCAACTTCAGGCCTTCATATCGGGGACCTACATTCCCACCCGTAATAGAACTCTAAGTATCTGAGTTGTGTGCTCTGCTTGTCTTTGTTTGGGGATGAGGGGCAATACTTAAATTAACATGCATCCCAATATATCCTGATAGCTCTTCCAAAACATAGCTATGAGTTGTGCCCTTTGTCAAAAGTCAATAGACACCGAGATACCATATAGCCGGAATATTTCTTTAGTATTCAATTCGGCGCAGTCTTTAGCTGAAATGTCATTCTGACTAGCAAGGAATAAGTTAATCTCATTAGCTTATCAACAATGACGCAATAGGGTAATGTTTACACATAGTACAAGGTAACCCTGTAGCTATATTTATATTGTCTACTTTCCACTTTTACGCAGACACAGTTATTCTCTAAATTAGCCAGCCCGATTTTTGATGCCCAGCCTGCTCTTTCTATCCATTGGAGCTCTGTGTGACAACTCGATAATATCCTTCTACTTCCTATGCCAGCAGTAGATTTTTTTTAACCTAGCGTGCTTTCGTCAAACTCGAGTGGGGGAAATTATGGACATGGTATGCCCTGCTACAATCTACTGACAAAGCCCTACCACATGTAGGACGTAGGGTCGACCTCTGGGTCTCAAGAGTCTATCCTCTACTATCTTCAAGGCCGATGATTTCGTCTATTATACCTTCCTATACTAGGCTAGGGTCTTTGTTATCCATTCGCTTCCACGGCTAGAGGTGACATTATGGTGTTCTATATTATAATCATACTATTCTTTGAATGTCAGCTTGATGCCTATTTCTCAACATCCAACAGCGATTCTAAGCTCTGTCAATCTGCTACAGCCTGGAGGTAATTATGTTTTCCTCTAGAGCTAGGTATTCATGCCTTCCCCTTGCTTCAATAGGCTGAGATCTGGGGTTTGTTCCCCCTACACCATACTTACAAGGATATTACTGTCCAAGTCTACCAATTTGTGTCGTTCTGACTCGCACTCGGGCCAATTTCACTCATATAATCTCTCTATCCCTCAACATAACAAACTAGGGCCATAGCCATTATTCTTTAGGTATTCATTGTCGTCGTCAGCTAACTGTGGCAGAATAAACCTTTTTCTGACCTGAGCTTTACTATTGCTGGGAGTTTATTGCTTATGGACTCCCACACGTACTTGGGTGCTACTGGAAATCTTATCTGCCCTCCTGATTTACTATCGTGAGGGTATAGGTGGCTTATTTAAATACTAGGGGTCTTAATAACTTTCTAACACTTCTCGAAATCAACGATTCTAGCCCTCCTTTACTATCTATTCTAGGAAACATGATATTGATACTTATGCTTTCTGCTGTATGGAAAGAACAAACTGGGAGGTGGAAAATGACCTTATTATTCTACAGTGGAGGCTAAGGTGCAAATCAACAAACTCAAAAAGCTGGTGGTACAAACCACATAATTATACGATCCTTCGCATTCTTCAGGTAGCCCCATGTAAACTGTCGCCCTTGTCTAATTCTAAATATCTAGTAGATAAGCCAACTCATATATACTATACTCCTGACCTCCTACTCTGAAGCTGCAAAAGGATCTGGGGATGATGTTGGCATATCTATTATCTTATGAGGTTTCTGGTGCCCCAAAAGGATGATAGGGAGATTAGAAGATGTCTGCTTCCGCCCTTAGGCTAACTGTTCCCCAATATGGCACCTCACTAATACCCTCTCCTACTGTTGTAGTTGACTTGTGGCTAACTGAAGTCTATCCCATACCAAACATTATTTTAGACAGACATAAAAATGAAAGCTTAGGGACTCATCCCTATACAACTCGGCTCTATAGAACGATCTGAGAAGAAGGAGAGGTAACCATACTATCATGCCTCGTAGCCTCCTACTTTTCAAATGTGGTGCATAACACATTTATAAACAAGACTTTACTACACACGGCTTGCATATTCCCTAGGATACGATCTGCTCTGATACCAAGTTTGTCATGCCCCACCATGGGAAGTATGACTTGCACCTAATGTCACACTGGGATCTGGGCTGACCTGGCTGGGCATAAGCACCACTGGTGCCTACCAACAACCCATAATCAAGAAAAAAAACTGCTATATTTTGGTTGTAAGCATAGCCTCAAGACGATAAGGCCACGCAACACCTGTAAAAGAAAACAGCTAACCCAGCCAATACAGAACTAAAAGGGAGCCCATGTGGGCCGACAAGACCACCATGCGGTCTAGTTATAACAGGAATGAAAACAGGCAGCTATACTAGGGCCCACATGGACAACACATAAAATAAGACATACACGGGCCTCACACGGCCAACAACAACCAACTAACTGAAGATTGTAGTCTGCAATCCCCTAAGAATGAGAATATTGGTCGGTACAGGGCCCCAACCTACCCAAATTCTATACAAATAAAAGACTGTAATCTCTACAACCTAGCAACTCCAAATGAAAGGAGATTGCCAAACTACTGAACAACTACTAATGGAGGTCCTGAACTCTGTCTGTCTAAACTTGTAGGCAAGTATGCAGCACCCCATAGTTGGGCTTAGTACAATATGTACCGAATATGTAAGGCAATAATATAAGCTGATTGAAACTGATAGGGAACTGAAAGTAAACAGTAGCAAGGGCCAGAGATTTACTTGTATGCTCTCTTATCCATAACCTGTGTATAGTAAATCATTACACGTATATGAGCTAAAATGGTACAGCTATTCATTCATAAGCTATAGTTGGCAGACAAATATACAAATAGGAACCTAACCCAGCCCCCAAAAGCCGGGAAGGTACAAGCAACATGAAATAACCTACGTGGGCCCCTATAAGCCTCGACAGGTGCCAATCAATCTATATACCCCTATTTGTACTCCATAGACTCTGCAAGTAACTATAGTTGTATCGGAGCTATTCGGCTCTTCTGAGTGTATGGGTAGCTCAATATGGCCCTCAAGGCCTCAATACAGTGCTCACGGCCTCAATACGGCCCTCACGGCCTTAGTACGGACCTCACTGCCTCAGTACGGCCCTCATGGCCTCAACATTCCCTCACAGCCTCAGTACGGCCTTCACGGCCTCAATACAACCTTCATCGCCTCAGTATGGCCCTTAAGACCTTAATATGGTCCCTTCAGACATCATATTACTCTTGTGAGCATAACCCAATAGGCAACAGAACACCCAACGACCCAAACATCGTATGCAAAGACCAAGCTAACTAGGGTTAACTCTGATGCGGGTTACTATGTCCTCATTGTCGACTCAATTCTATTTATAGCAGCTGACCATAATAGGCTTACTCTGGAATACTTGTTCTTTGAGTTGAACAACTGTGGGGCCGCTACTAATCGGATATGCTCCTGAGCAGTCAGCCCTAACCTTCCATAGGCAACTTATTATAACTCTTAGTCTAGAGGTAATACTGTAATACTGTGGTCCTAGTACCTTAGACACTAACTTTGTCTATTCAGATTTCATAAGCCTTCTTTGGGCGACTCCTAACCTCGTAGGTGTGTTTATCTGGACTTAGTAATTCTCGTCGACATTTACCTGAGTATCTTATAAGAGTATACTAGGGTGTTGGCCCCATATCTAGATACCAACAACGCTTCCTCCTTAGGATGTCCATCGCTTTTTAAGGCTAGTAACAACTGGGGTGGTGCCCTAAGTGACCTATATGATAAGCACCACATCGACTGAAACTAACTGTTACTTGAAGTAGCCACTGTGTGGCAGACTGACCCCCGATTCACTAGGCAACTCGAATGCCGCTGACTCTAGGGTAACAAAATACTAACGTAATTATGGCCCTGGAGGCATCAAGGTATGCCAATGGCCTGTCAGCGAGCTTTACTGACAATACAGGCACCAAATTGATAGTTATATCGCCCGGCTACACCTATGTTATTCAATTTACTAACTCAGACCCAATAACCATCCACAAACTTCTAACGTCTAGGAATGACAACAAAACATCAATTCTACTAACAGAGTGAACAAAAGGGCAGAGGAGTTTCTATGACGCTTCTAGCATGAGTCACACTTAACACCTTCGTTATGCTTTCTAGAAGCTAGCCACAACATATGCAATCATAATCTACTGATAGCAGCTAGTCACAACATACATGATCCCTATATACTAGCAGCAACTACTTACAACATATATAATCATTGTCTACATTCAAAAACATAGGTCGTATCATTATACGACGAGAATAACTTGCCGAAGGATTAAGCCATAACAATCCTTGAACGCCGATTCTCAATTAACTAATTAGGTTCAACCTGTAGCCAGAGGTTCCACTCAAATTTAGTCCTTATACTAAGAGAATAAGGCTAGTTTCAATACTAAATTCAGTAAATAATGATGTCTTTCAATAACAATGTTAACTATAACTTAACTCTATTTAACTCGGCTGAAAACCCACAATTTCTTGAGAGTTTAGAAGGGAGAAACGCTTACCTGTTGCCTGTGGCCATTTAGGATTTAATTTGGAGTAATTCTGACAACCTTTACTCGGTGGGGTTTCGGTACACCGAGCGAATTTTTGACAAATAACTCCATAGAAATGCTTCCCGTAGGCCTAGGACTTGTTACCTGAAGTTAATTCACGTTTGTACATTTGATAACGTAATTTGATTAAAATTGGGTGAAGTTTATGTATTCTCTCTATTCTTGGCAAAGGTATCTTTTGAAAATGAATTAAGTTCAACAAGGAAACATATATACAGGCGTAGGGGCGTGGTTTGGATGGCGCCCCGAGCTGGAGAACGTGCTAAGAGGCCGATGCCCCGCGGTGGCCATCGCGCCAAGAGGCCTGCCGCGTCGCGCCTCCTAGGGCATTGATCTTCCTAGTGCGCCGTGCTCCCAATGCACAGGCAGGCTGGCGTGTCGCGCTGGACCCTCGCAGCCTGGCCTCGCCCAATCCTGCTTTTGAGGGTCTTCTCGTACGTGTCAAACTCCTTCTCTACTCGTCACCATCCCACGCGCATGCACACTAGCCACTAACATCTTATGGGGTGTAGCACTTTTCCCTACGATGGATGGATCACAACTGCCTTAAGAGAATTACATCATTAGATTTTTTATTTTTCTTGGAATAATAGGGATAGAAAATGGAAGACCATTTTTGACTTGGTTGATACTATCAATTTAGGCCAGAGCTTGAGTAGCACTTTCTCACGAGTGTTTTTCAATTAAAATAGGATAGCAGATTTTCTGACACCAAGGATAGGGTAGTGACTCTATTTAGATTTTGTTATTTTTATAGTTATCTATGACCCTAAATGTCTTAGAGAACATATAGCTGTTTTAATTGAGACTTGTGCTATGTCAAGTGAGAATTTCTTGCATATTTTCTATGTTTTGCATATTACTCTAGAACTTTTCCTGCATATTATTGAAGCAAAATAATAAGTGTTTCTCTAGATAAAAGATGATAATAGGCTTTCTTTGATTTATCTTTTGAAATTTAGCTTGCTTAGATATTGTTACTAGTAGTTAGCCCTTTGATCTTGTAGCCTTTCATTTGTTAGCCGTATGTTTACCTTGATCCTTTTTATACAATCCCTAATTTTTGCATCCTACTTCCTTGAGCATTATAGCATAGACTATGATGAAATTGTTAAGTCTGAAGAAAATAAATGGTCAACTGTATATGGTTGTCACGACCCAAGCATAGACCCCGGACGCGACACGGGACCTAGAACCATGAATGACTCCAAGCTAACCCATGGTACATGCATAAATAAGCATACACTAAATGGAAAAAATCATAATACAAAGCATTACCGAAAGTCTAAGATACTATAAAAAATAAATGGGGCTACAAGTCAACACCGTTGAGAATCTATACAAAAAAGTATGAAAAGCCTCTAGTCATAAGATGTGTTGTTGTGACAAGACCTCAACTAGCTCGACTAAGTTTAAAATTTGAAGACATAAAAGCAAACATAAGGCCAAACTAGTGTGCTCGGATAATGAGGACTCACCTCAAAGATGAGACTAGGCTGAACAAGAACAAAAGCAAATCTAATGACGGGGTTGAGACTGATAACCTGAACCTGTATCATGAGACGATATAACATAAAAGTATGTGGTCAGTACCTTGAATGTACCAAGTATGTAGGATAAGTAAAACATGATAGAAAAATAGTAAACCAAAATCATGAGTATGAGATAGTCCAAAACATGAGATGCTGATCATAAAGTTAATATAATGGCTCAAGGCTTTCAAAACTGAATCATAATGCTGGACATGAATGAAATCATAAGTAAAATATCATTAAGTGTATATTGAGCCAAAAATATCATAAGTCACAATATCATGAAGCATAAACATGAACATGCATACAAAACCATGAAACCGTGGGAGATTTCTCATAACCGACATACTCCAAGTGAGCATACATGGAGCCCATCTTGTAACCGTAGCTGGGAGGTGTGTTCATACCTTGCCGAGGGTATAAACCACGAAGACGTGATATCACTTATGAGCCCAGTAGTGAAGGGAGACATTCTCAACTTGCGAGGACCCCTTAGCTAGGGGCGAGGGTGACACTCTTAACTGACGAGGACCCCTCAACCTACGGTGGCACATAGTTATGGGACTTGGGTTGTTTATTACCCACATCGGCTCAATGTTAAATAATACTTAAAAAACATACATAGTGCTCATATCATATTTGCATGGACTAGTTTAAATGATGAAATTCATAAACTTCTTGACATACTTGATCTAGCCATGAAAATAATGCTGAGAAATCAGTCATGATACATAAGCTTGAGATTCATAAAATTCATGCATAATTGAGTAATCCATCATAACTTAAAAATAAAGATTCATGAGAGTTTTTAATATAAATCATGAAAATATAATCATAAAACATAGACAAAATCATTGGAGGGTGATGAGCCCGCAAGTGTACGGGTCGTACAAGTAATACAGTGGCTCTTTTTAAGAACCGGAATGTCGAACCCACAGGAATAGGAATACGGGGTGAAA
>JACEIK010002725.1:22050-48945 GCA_018107945.1 Datura stramonium | reverse complement strand
GTACAATTTACATGAGAATGTACACACATTATTAGACAAACAAGGCAAAAGTTATACATTTGAGTATCGATTTGGCATATAAATATGCCCCTTATCAGAGGGTCAAATACATAAGGGATCATGGAGTTTCTCATCAATAAGGGTCTAACCTAAAATTTCATGATAATCATAGTTAGAGACTTGAAGGAATTGAAATTATATAAATGAACTTGGGATTAGGCATGAGGGTGGATGAAATTCCCCATTATGATCCCACATACCTGCGCTTTGATGAATTCTTGCTAAGACTTGAGAACCAAGATAATTGAGATGAGGAAGGACCCTAATTTCTTAAGAAACTTGAGGGGATTTGATCTTCAACATCAGGTGTTTTGAATAGAATAATAGTTTAGGATAGGTAAAACCATATAATACACCCTTAAGGAACCTCAAAACTACTTAGGTAGTTTAAGCATAGTAAGTTACAGAAACACTCTTAGAAATTCGCACTTAAAAACAACTTTTTTAGTGGTACAAATCCTATCGCAAATCGTACCAAGAACCTGTGACCCATACTGAGCATGCAATTCTTTAATCCTTCCTTGAACAATCCTCTAAACCCCCTACCTATTACTGCCCCATACGACTCATATAATTCTGGTTCGAGTCATAGTGACCAACCGTGGTTTCAAGCCAAAATTCCCGTTAAACAATCTGAACCCATACCACTATCCTTCAATATGTCTTGTACTATCCTAGTTCAAGTCATAGTATCCAGTCGTGACTTTGTAATACCTCGGGAATACAAGGATCAGGCCTGGGAGCCAAAACGGGGATAATGTAAAACTGGTGTTGCAGGCACAGAACGAGTCGTTGGACGACTCGTGAGGATAACCAACGAGTTGTCAGGTGACTCATGGGGAGGCCAGGAAAGAGGTGGGAAGTTTGGAGGAAATAGGGTCCCCACGAGCATGGGAACGACTTGTGGTCAGACAACACGAGTCGTTAGGTCAGTCGTGTGGTAAGGGAGAAGGAAAATAGAAGAATGCAAGACAGTGTACTTAACGGAAGCTGACCATTACTCGTTGAGTGTTGTAATGAGTTGTGGTGTGAGTCGTGGGGTGATATAAGTGTGAAGTGATGTATTTGAGGCAATGCACTTGATGATTGGTGACCACGAGTCGTGATCACCCCTAACAAGTCATTACGTCAGTTGTTGTGAGCCCAGGATGTTAGGCTAGACAGTGTACTCGACGAGCAGCGTGACGAGTCGTTTGCCCTAGTGACGATTCGTCAGGTCGTCCATTAGGACCACCTAACTATTTTTTTCTGCGATTTAGTAAGGGCCTTTTCGTAAATTCTAAATGTCCTAAAGCCTATCCTACGTCGTTTAAGGCTTGTTTTAGTGGGTTTTAAGAGGGAAAAACCTATTCTAAGTCATTCATTACATGCATGCAAGCTTGAGAGGTTGAAGAGGTGATTCGAGGCTAGAATTCAAGGTTTCATCCAATTTTGTCTTTGATAATCAAAGATTTGGTGGAATCAATCTCTTCCAGGTATGTAGGGTTATGAGTGGGTGTTTCCTTCCATACTCATGCTCAATCTCTACCTAAGTATGAGAAACTCGTATGATCAAGTTATGGGGTTTTTACCCAATTGGATAATTCTTTAATTTCTAAACATGGGTACGATTAGATTATGTTTCTATTGATGAATTGTGAAGCTTGGGTAGATTTTAAATAGTTTTCAATCAAAATTGTGTTTGCTAATTTATGAAATTAATTTCCCATAGATGAGAAATTCATGAAAGAAAAGGATGATGATGGATGTATGATGATGATGAGATTTAATGATGAAAAGCATGTTTCTAAATCTACCCATGATTATGATATTGTTTTCAAAATAAATTAAGTAGATCCAAGCATGATAAAGTTTTAGACAAATCCCTTATATCCAGTATGATGTTGTCGTATCTCTAAAGTAAGCTAACCACATGGTTTTTGGAGTAAAGGCTTCCACTTATCTTTGAGCTTGTGGTATGTTTCGAAATAAAGCTTCTCGTATGCATAAATTCATAATTGAAATGTATGTTATTATTGAGCTTCGTTTTCATACAATGTAAGTTCTATGCATGATTTCATTATTGAGCTTTGTCAAATGACAACGTTGCGCTTCGTTTCACACGATGTTGAATTTATGCATGATTCCATTGTTGAGCTTCATCAATAGACAATGTTGAGCTTCGTTGTATTCGATGTAGAGCATTGGATGTTTTGGGAGAAGAGTCTAGCACCGTTGGGCTAAGGGTCGATCACCCTATGCCCCAGAACTACGTGCAATTGTAGTTGATACTATTATATTATTGGGACCTCTCTTTTAAGCTATCCCCGACCTTAATGGCCTTGAGCTTAATATCGATATAAAGGTAGCGTCCTTATCCATGGCAAGGTATTTGACGGCTCTGCTTACATTGGTTAAAAGACGAGTCTCCCATTGTCTATATGATTTAGATTTTCATATTCATTACCCATGGTTATTATTTTAAACATGCATGTTCTAAAAATAATGTTTGACTCATTGTTTAGCTTTTCCTATAAATGTCATATTTCATCTTTGAGTTATTCGAGTCAGTTATGATGTTATGAAGCTATGCATTGTCATGTTATGAAAAGATTATGATTTCAGAAAGAATGCATGCAATCCATCCTCTCAGATTTGAAAGCTTATGATATGTTATGAAATGTTTTATAAGTGATTTTTCTTACCTTGCATACTCAGTACATTTCACGTACTGACCGCATACTTTCTATGTTTTGTCATTTCATGATACAGGACCCAGCTCTCAGCCTCAGCCCCGCTCGTAGTCGGTTGTCAGAGTTAACACCTACTTTTTTGGTGAGTCCTCATCTTTCGAGGGCTAGACTTTTAGTTTCCTTATGTATTTTCTGCTTCAGTATTATTGAGTTAGTTGGGGTCTTATACCATCAACATTTCCAGATTAGAGGCTTTTCATACTTATGTATGTGTTTAGTTTCGAATGCTTATTATGAATTTATGTTGAGTTAGACTTTTGCTGAATTTATATTGTTGATTCTTCAGTATATATATATATATTGCGTTAGATGTATGCTTATGCCTTGGGTCGACTTGGGGTCTCTCGGGGTCCCTTGTCCCGTGTCTATAATCCGGGCCTCCATTCGGTTCATGACAAACTTGGTTTCAGAGCCATAGGTTTGAAGTGTCCTAGGGTATCTGAAATCCGCATTAAGTAGATTCTTTTTCATGGGTGTGAAGCGCGCCACACATATGATGAAGAGGCTATGAGACGTTTAGGAAATGTTCCCTTTTTTCATGATCTATGTCGTGCGATGAAAAGTCTTTCTATCCTTCTAATTCATGTTATTTGCGATTGAAAAATCATGGCTCCCCGGAGAATGAATGGAAGGAGGAATTGAGGTGGGGAAGGCCACAAGGATGGAAATGGTTATAGGCATCAGCCCGCCCCACCAGCTCAGGAGCCTCAGGCACCGGAGCCAGCCGCTCATGCTGAGTTTTGGGCTGCTATTCAGATGCTTGTGCTGGCCCTGACCGCTTAGGTAAACCAGCAGGCCATTGCACATGTTCTGCAAAATGGCAATGCAACGACGGCTCGAGTTAAAGACTTCTAGAGGATGAACCCGTCGGAGTTTTGGGGTCAAAGGAAGATGAGGATCCGCATGATTTAATTGATGAGATTGTCAAACTCACCCAAGACATGGGGGTGATTGGTGTTGAGTGCGCATAGTTGGCCTCCTACCAATTGAAGGGGGTTGCATATATCTGGTTCGCCAATGGAAGGATAGTAGAGTCGCAGGAACAGGTTCGATCACATGGGAGGAGATTCATGTTGCATTCCTAGATCGATTCTTCCCTCGGGAGATGAGGAAGTTGAAGGTAGCTGAGTTTGTAAACTTGAAGCAGGGAAGAATAACAGTGAAAGAGTATTTCCTTGAGTTCACTCGCCTATCAAAATATTCCCCGGAGTTAGTGGCTGACCAGAGGTAATGGATGACCAGGTTTGTTTATTGTATAGCAGGGTATTTGGACAAGGAGTACCAAATTTCTATGCTTCACTAGGATATGGACTTTCCTCGCATAGTGTTGTGCGCCCAACAGATGGCGGCACATTCGAGAGAGAAGGAGGCAAGAGGGC
The DNA here is from genome assembly GCA_018107945.1 of Datura stramonium. Classification (NCBI taxonomy): domain Eukaryota; kingdom Viridiplantae; phylum Streptophyta; class Magnoliopsida; order Solanales; family Solanaceae; genus Datura; species Datura stramonium. Next base: position 44,774 of record JACEIK010002725.1, on the reverse strand, counting down.
TAGGACCGAGGACCACAGATTCTCTCAATAGAGGTCCGGTGGTGGGCACGGACAGCAGACTGGCCATAGATCATCATCCATGGCATCTTCGACATTGAGTGTTCCATCAAGGCGTAGACATGACTAGAGAGGGCGAGCATCAGGCTTGATGGGTCAGAGTATCAGACCCGCAGATTCTAGCATCCCAGCTTATCGCAGGTGTGGTTGGGGGAACACAGTCCAGTGCTTGGCAGGTTCAGGTGCTTGTTTCGGGTGTGGACAGTCGGACACATGCTTAGAGATTGTCCATCTACGAGGCGGGATTAGGTTGGGGGTCGAGGCCCAGCTTCTAGTTCAGCAGCCCCTCCCCCACGCTCGACACATCAGGGGGCGTCTACTAGTACAACTAGTGGTCAGCGCCATAACAAATTCTATGCTTTAGCTTCCCATTAGGAGTAGGAGGTCTCCCTAGATGTGGTCACTGGTATGTTGCGAGTTTTCCATATTGATGTATATGCTTTTCTAGATCAGGGGGCTACCTTGTCTTTTGTTACACCCTATGTGGACAGTAGATTCAGAGTCAGTCCCGATGTCTTGTCAGAACCCTTCTCCATTTAAACTCTAGTATGTGACTCTATTATAGCTAGACGGATGTATAGAGGTTTCCCAGTCTCAGTCCTTCATAAGGTCACCTCATCAGACTTGATAGAGTTAGCCATGGCAAATTTTAATGCTATTCTCGGTATGGATTGGATATTTTCATGCTATGCTTCAGTTAATTGTAGAACCCTGGAAGTAGAGTTAAGATTTTCGGGTGAGCCAGTCTTAGAATGGATGGGTAGTTCAGCTGTGTCTGTAGGTCAATTCATTTCCTACCTTAAGACAAGGAAGATGATTTCTAAGGGTTGCATGTACCATTTAGTTAGGGTTAGGGATGTCGAGTCCAAAACCCTGACTATCCATTCAGTTCTAATAGTATATGAGTATCCAGAGACTTTCCTGATGATTTTCCAGGTCTCCCTCCCGAGAGGGAGATTGATTTCGGTATAGATCTTCTTCCTGACACACAACCTATATCTATTCCGCCCTACGGGATGGCTCGAGCCAAGCTAACAGAATTGAAGGATCAGTTGAAGGACCTGTTAAATAAGGGCTTTATTAGGCCTAGTAAGTCTCCATGGGGTGCACCAGTGTTATTTGTTCGGAAGAAGGATGGTTCGCTTCGGATGTGCATTAACTATCGGCAGTTAAACAAGGTCACCGTTAGGAACAGGTATCCTTTACCCAGGATCAATGATTTGTTTTACCAGATTCAAGGTGCCACGTGTTTGTCCAAGATTGATCTCACATCCGTGTATCACCAGCTTAGGGTTCGGGGGAGTGACATCCCAAAAACCTCTTTTAGGACTCGGTACGGTCACTATGAATTTGTTGTTTTTTCTTTTGGACTAACCAAATCTCCTGCAGCTTTTATGGATCTAATGAATAGGGTGTTCAAGGCATATTTGGACATGTTCATCATTGTGTTCATTGATGACATCCATAAATGCTCTCTGAGCGAGGAGGAGCATGCTGCTCACTTGAGAGTAGTTCTTCAGACCCTCAAGGATCGTCGATTGCATGCAAAGTTAAGAAAATGTGAGTTTTTATTGGACTCTGTGGCATTTTTGGGCCATGTGGTTTCGAGTGAGGGCATAAGGGTTGATTCTTAGAAAATCGAGGTGGTGAAAAATTGTCCTAGACCGGTGAATCCTTCGGACATTCGGAGTTTCTTGGGTTTAGCTGGGTACTATTAGAGGTTTATTGAGGGATTCTCCTCCATTGCAGAACCTTTGACATAGTTGACTAAAAGAAGGTAAAGTTCAAATTGTCGGAGGCTTCTGAGTAAAGCTTCCAAGAGCTGAAGACTTGACTCACTTTAGCAACAGTGTTGACCCTACCCGAGGGTACCAATGGTTTTGAGGTGTATTGTGATGCTTCGAGAATCGGACTTGGGTGTGTGTTGATGTAGCATGGGAAGGTGATAGAAAATTCCTCAAGACAGTTGAAAATCCATGAGAATAATTACCCGACCCATGACCTTGAGTTGGCCGCGGTGGTATTCAGATTGAAGATATGGAGGCATTACTTGTATGGGGTCCACATGGATGTATTCACAGATCACAAGAGCTTGCAATATGCGTTCATGCAAAGAGATCTCAATCTTTGGCAAATAAAGTTGTTGGAGCTACTAAAGGACTACGACATGAGTGTCCTTTACCACCGGGGTAAGGCTTATATGGTAGCGGACACACTTAGTAGGCTCTCTATGGAGAGTGTGTCCCACGTGGATGAGGGAAAGAAAGAGTTGGTGAAAGATGTCCATCGACTTGCGAGGTTGCGAGTTAGATTGGTCGACTCGACCGATGGCGGCGTTGTGAAAAACGGATCGGAATCGTACTTGGTGACTGATGTGAAATCTAGAAAAGATGAGGATCCAATTTTGGTAAAGCTGAAGGAAGACATTCGGAGTCAGAAGGTGGAGGTCTTCTCCCAAGGGGGAGATGGTGTGTTGTGGTACAAGGGTCGTCAATGTGTTCCAGATATTGATAATTTAAGGGACCGGATATTGCATGAGGCACATGGATCCGGGCATTCTATATATCCGGGTGCCACCAAGATGTGTCATGATTTTCGGGAAATATATTGGTGGAATGGCATGAAGAAGGATATTGCAGAATTTTTAGCCAAGTGCCTGAACTGTCAACAAGTGAAAGTCGAGCATCAAAGGCCGGGAGGCGTACTTCAGGATATTAGAATTCCAACTTGGAAGTGGGAAGAGATTAATATGGATTTCATTACAGGCCTACCTTGTACTCGTCGACACTACGATTCCATTTGGGTGGTGGAAGACAGGTTGAGCAAGGCTGCACACTTTCTACCGGTCAAAACCACAGATTCAGCGAATCATTATGCCAAATTGTATATCTAGGAGCTGTTGAGATTACATGGAGTGACCTTGTCTATTATCTCAGATCGAGGTACTCAGTTTACTTCTTAGTTTTTGTGGTCTTTTCAAAAAGGGCTTGGGACTCAAGTTAAATATTTTATCCGCGAATGGATGGTCAGGAGGAGAGGACTATTAAAACTCTAGAGGACATGTTGAGAGAATGTGTGATGGATTTCAAAGGTAGTTGGGATGATCATTTTTCCTCATCGAGTTTGCTTACAATAACCGCTATCACTCCAGTATCGAAATGGCACCGTTTGAGGCTCTCTATAGGTGGAGTTATAGATCGCCCATCGGATGGTTTGAGGTTGGTGAGGCAGCTATGATGGGGCCAGAATTGGTTCATGAGGATATGGTGAAGGTTCAATTGATAAGGGATAGGCTGAAAATCACTTAGAGTTATCAAAAGTAATATGTTGATGTGAGGAGGAGAGAGTTGGAGTTCGAGGTGGACGATTGGGTATTTCTGAAGGTATCTCCCATGAAGGAAGTCATGCGGTTCGAAAAGAAAGGAAAACTCAGTCCCTACTACGTTGGTCCCTACTTGGTTATGAGAAGAGATGGTAAGGTGGCGTATAAGTTGGGCTTGCCCTCAGAGTTATCTTCTGTGCATCCTTTGTTTCATGTATCGCTTTTGAAAAAGTTCTTGGGGGATCCAGCTTTAGTTGTCCCAGTGGAAAGTGTTAGTGTGAGAGATAGCCTTAGTTATGAGGAAATTGCAATTGCAATCCTGGATCGTCAGGTTCGGAGGCTGAGGAACAAGGAAGTAGCTTCAGTAAAGGTGTTATGGACAAATCAACATGTTGAGGGAGCTACGTAGAAAACCGAAGCAGATATAATGGCTAAATACCCTCACATGTTCCCTATCGGCTCAGTTTCATTTTGAGGTATCAGTTTTTGCCCTAATTCTCTAATCAGTTTCCATGTTCAGTTCATGCGTGCAAGTTTGTTTAATGTTATCATAGATGTATGTGATGTTTGAATTTGGTTCAGCTATGTAGTTCTTTTTGGAGGTAGTCATTCCATCAGTTTTCGATTTAAATGATCAGTATTTGCATATAATGATTGCATGTTTCTGAATTTTTTATGTGTTTCTAACATTCAAGGACGAATGTTCCCATGGGGGAGATATTATAATACCAGGGGAACCCAAGGATCAGACCCGGGATCCAATATGGTGAAAATTTAAAACTAGTGTTGCAGGCATAAAATGAGTCATTGGACGACTCGTGAGGAAAGCCCACGAGTCGTCACGTGACTCGTGGGGAGGCCAGGAAAGAGTTGGGATGTTTGGAGGAAAAGGGGTCCCCACGGGCATAGGAACAACTCCTAGTTAGACACCACGAGTCGTTAGGTCAACCATGGGGTAAGGGAGAAGGAAAATAGAAGAAGGTAAGACAGTGTACTTAATGGAAGTTGACCACGACTCGTTGGGTGTGGTAACGAGTCATGGTGTGAGTCGTGGGGTGATATAAGTGTGAAGTGATATAATTGAGGTAGTGCACTTGACGATTGGTGACCACGAGTCGTGGTCACCCCTAACGAGTCGTTATGTCAGTCGTTGCTATCCTAGGACAAAGCTCTATCGTGGTATGTCAGTTAAGTGACGAGTCTCCCATGGTCTCTATGATTCAGATTTGCATATTCATTACCCATGGTTATTATTTTAAACATGCAAGTTCTAAAAACAAGGTTTGACTCATTGTTTAGCTTTTCTTATAAAGGCCATATTTTTGCTTTGAGTCATTCGAATCGGTTATGATGTTATGAAGCTATGCATTGTCCTGCTATGAAAAGATTATGATTTCAGAAAGAATGCATGCAATCCCTCATCTCAGATTTAAAATCTTATGATATGTTATGAAATGTTTTAAACGATTTACTTTACATAAGCGATTTTACTTACCTTGTATACTCGGTACACTGCACGTACTGATCGCGTACTTTCTATGCTATATCATTTCATGATATAGGACCCAGCTCCTAGGCTCAGCCCCGCTCATAGTCGGTTGTCAGAGTTAGCACCTACTTGGTTGGTAACTCCTCATCCTTCGATGGCTAGACTTTCAGTTTCCTTATGTATTTTCAGCTTCAGTATTGGTGAGTTTGTTGGGATCTTGTCCCATCAACTCATCCAGATTAGAGGCTTTTCAGACTTATGCATGTGTTTAGCTTTGGATGCTTATTTTGATGTCATGTTGAGTTAGCCTTCCGCTGAGTTTATATCTTTTATTCTTGAGTGTATATATATATATAGGGTCAAACGTATGCTTATGCCTTGGGTCAACTTGGGGTCTCTGGGGGTCTCCCTTGTTCCGTGTGTATGATCTGGGCCTCCGTTCAGGTCATGACAGACTTCTTAATAAAAAATCTATTGAATGCTCTAGAGATTACCCTACGAGTCTTGGTATGACAGTACCATGAACCTACGAGTCGCTCGGAGACTCGTTCTGAGGCATTTTCTAGTTTTCTCTGCACGATCGAACTCCAAACCTCAGGTCTTGTCTTAGGGGACTTTTAGGGTGTTACATAATCTTCCACTTGGGAACATTCATCATTGTTGGAGACTAAATAAGCTATAAGAATCGTGAAAGAGCTTTAATCCCCAAACTGAATGCTACAAATTGATTACCGATGGAGTGATTGACTCCAAACTAAGATACACGACTGAATTGAAATCACGAAACATATATGCATGCTAAAAAATGAGTGTAACTGAAAGACACAAAACTAAATAACATATGAAGGAGGAAATTTCCTCAAACTAGAACTGAACTGGAGGGGAAAAGATGTGGCTATTTGGCCTTCATTTTTGCTTCGCCTTCCCACGTAGCTCCTTCAACTAATTGATTGCTCTATAAAACCTTCACGAAAGCTACCTCTTTGTTCCTCAACTTGTGAACCTTATAGTTAAGATCTCAATTGTAACCTCCTCATGAGTGAGACTAACCTTCACCCGAATGCACTCTACTGGTACAATTAGAGTTGGATCGTCAATGCACTTCTTCAACAAGGACACACGGAAAATTGGATGTACCTAAGATAACTCTGCAGGAAACTCCAACTCATTGGCCACATTACCAAAGCCTCAAAATCTTATAAGGACCAATATATCGAGGACTAAACTTCCCTTTCTTTCCAAACCTCATAACTCCCTTCATGGGTGACACCTTCAGAAACACCCAATCATTGATCGTGAACTCAAGCTCTCTACTCCTATCATTCGAATATGATTTATGACAACTCTGGGCTGTCTTTAGCCTTTCTCGAATAAGCTAAACTTTCTCCATAGCTTTATGAAATGAATCTGGCCCTATCAATATTGCCTCACCTACAACAAATAATCTAATAGGGGACCTACATCTTCACCCATAAAGAGCCTCAAATGGAGCCATCTGAATGCTGCATCGTTTCATGATGCAGCACCCGGTCTTCAGGTTTAGCCTCATTCGTAGTCGCTGTTCAGAGTTAGGACCTGCTTATTTGGTGAATCCTCATCTTTCGAGGACTAGACTTTCAGTTTTTTTAGATGTCTTTCAGTTTCATTATTGTTGAGCTAGTTGGGGGTGTTGTCCCATCAGCTCGTCCAAATTAGAGGCTTATCAAACTTAGACGTGTATTCAGTTTCAGATATCTATTTTGTTGTTATATTAATTTTGAATTCTGCTGAGTTTCTAATTATGTTTTCTTCATGTTTATTGAATGAGTTGGTTGCATGCTTATTCCATGGGTCGACGTGGGGTCTCTTGGGATTCCTTGTCTCGTGTCTAGGATACGGGTCTACGCTCAAGTCATGACAAACTTGGTATCAGAGCCATAGGTTTGATGTGTCCTAGGGAGTCTGAAAGCTGTGTTAGGTAGATTCTTTTTTCATGGGTGTGAAGCGCGTCACACTTATGATGAAGAGGCTACTAGACGTTTTAGGAAGTGTTCCCTTCTTTCATGATCTATGTCGTGCGATGAGAAGCCTTTCTATCCTTCTAATTCATGCTATTCGCGATTGCAGAATCATGGCTCCTCGAAGGATCAATGGAAGGAGGAATGGAGGCGCTGAAGGCCACGAGGATGGAGATGGGCATGAGCATCAGCCAGCCCCACCAGTTCAGGAGCCTCAGGCACCGAAGCCAACCACTCATGCAGAGTTTCGAGCTGCCATTCAGATGCTTGCGCAGGCCATGACCGCTCAGGTCAAGCAGTAGGCCGTTGCGCATGTTCCGCAATAGGGACATGCGGTGGCGGCCAGAGTTCGAGACTTTTTAAGGATGAACTCGCCGGAGTTTCTGGGGTCCAAGGTAGATGAAGACCTGCATGATTTCATTGATGAGATTTTCAAGATCACCCAAGTTATGGGGGTGAGTAGTATTGAGCCTGTAGAGTTGGCCTCCTACTAGTTGAAGGGGGTTGCGCATATTTGGTTCCATTAGTGGAAGGACAGCAGGGTCGCAAGAGCAGGTCCGCTCACATGGGAGGAGTTTCAGGTTGCATTCCTAGATCGGTTCTTTCCTCGAGAGATGACGGAGTTGAAAGCAGTAGAGTTTGTGAATTTAAAGCAAGGAAGGATGACTGTTCAGGAGTACGCCCTTGAGTTCACCCACCTATCTATGTATGCTCCGGAGTTAGTGACCGACCAGCGGGCACGGTTGAGCAGATTTGTGTATGGTAAAGCAGGATATTTGGTCGAGGAATGCAGGACAACTATGCTCCATCAGGAAATGGACTTCCCCCACATTGTGTTGTACGCTCAGCAGATGGAGGCGGCACATTTGAGGGAGAGGGAGGCCAAGAGGGCCAAGATTGAGGACCACAAATTCTCTCAGCAGAGGTCCGGTGGTGGGCACTGACAGCAGACCAATTAAAGATTATTGGCCCCAACATCATCAGCACTGAGTGTGCCATCTAGGCCTAGACATAATCAGAGAGGGTGAGCGTCAGGCTCGAAGGGTCATAGTTGTAGGCCAGTAGACTCCAGCATTCTAGTGTTTGGTAGGGTCAGGAGTGTGTTTTGGATGTAGGCAGCCTGGACATATGCTCAGAGATTGTCTCATGGCGAGACAAGGTCAGGTTGGGGGCTGAGGCCCAGCTTCTAGATCAGCAGCCCCACCCCCACACATAGCACATCAGGGGACATCTAGTAGCACAGCTAGCGGGTAATGCCAGAACAGATTCTGTGCCTTAGCCACTCATTAGGAGTAGGAGGCCTCAACAGATGTAGTCACCGGTATGTTGAGAGTCTTTCGTGTTGATGTATACGCTTTATTAGATTCGGGGGCAACGTTGTATTTGTGACACCATGTATAGCCAGTAGCTTCAGAGTCAGTCCCGATGTCTTATCATAGCCCTTCTCAGTTTCTACTCCAGTAGGTGACTTAGTTATAGCAAGACAGGTGTATAGAGATTGCTTGATCTCAGTTCTTCATAAGGTCACCTCAGCAGATGTGATAGAATTAGCCATGACCAATTTTTTATCTTATTCACAACATGGATTGACTATTTCATGCTATGCTTCAGTTAACTGTAGGACCCGGTTAGTATAGTTCAGATTTCTGGGTGAACCTATCTTAGAATGGGAGGGTGTACAACTATGCCTGTAGGCCGATTTATTTCCTACCTTAAGGCCAGGAAGATGATTTATAAGGGTTTCTTGTACCATCTGCTAAGGTTTAAGGACGTGGAGTCCGAAACCCTGACTATTCAGTCTGTACCAGTAGTACGTGAGTATCCAGAGGTATTCCCTGATGATTTGCCAGGTGTCCCTCCCGAGAGGGAGATTGATTTCGATATAGATCTTCCCGACACACAACCTATGTCTATTTCGCCTAATAGAATGGCTCCATCCGAACTAAAGGAGTTGAAGGGTCAGTTGAAGGACCTGTTAGATAAGGGTTTTATTAGGAAGAATAAGTCTCCATTAGGTGCACTAGTATTATTTATTAAAAAGAAAGACGGTTCCCTTCGCATGTGTATTGACTATCGGTAGTTGAACAAGGTAACCGTCAAGAAAAGGTACCCCTTACCCAGGATCAATGATTTGTTTGACCAGCTTCAGGGTGCCAAGTGTTTCTCCAAGATTGATCATAGGTTCGGGTATCACCAACTCAGGGTTCGGGAGAGTGACATCCCGAAGACCGCTTTCAGGACTCGGTATGGTCATTACAAATTTTTGTTATGTCTTTTGGACTAACCAATGCCCTTGCCGCTTTTACGGATCTAATGAATAGGTTGTTCAAGGAACATTTGGACATGTTCGTGATTGTGTTCATTGATGACATCCTTATAAACTCTCGGAGCAAGGAGGAGCATGCCGCTCACTTGAGAATAGTGCTTCAGACCCTCAAGGATCGCCAGTTGTATGCAAAGTTTAGCAAATGTGAATTTTGGTTGGACTCGATGCAATTTCTAAGCCATGTCCATCAGACATCAGGAGCTTTTTGGGCTTAGCAGGTTACTATCGGAGAGTTGTGGAGGGTTTTTCATCTATTGCAACCCCATTGACTAGGTTGAATCAGAAAAAGGTGAAGTGTCAATGGTCAGAGGCTTGTGAGAAAAGCTTCCAAGAGTTGAAGACCCGACTCACTTCAGCACCAGTGTTGACTCTAATCGAGGGTACGGATGGCTTTGTTGTGTATTGTGATGCTTCGCGAGTCAGACTTGGGTGTGTGTTGATTCAACATGGGAAAGTGATATCATATACCTCGAGACAATTGAAAGTTCATGAAAAGAACTACTCGACCCATGATCTTGAATAGGCTGCATTGGTGTTTGCATTGAAGATATGGCAAAATTACTTGTATGGGGTCCACTTGGATGTATTCACGGATCACAAGAGCTTTCAATATATGTTCACGCAGAAGGATCTCAATCTTCGGAAAAGGAGGTAGTTGGAGTTACTAAAGGACTACGACATGAGTGTCCTTTACCACCTGGGTAAGGCTAATGTGGTAGAGGACGCACTTAGTAGACTCTCTATGTAGAGTGTGTCCCATGTGGATGAGGGACAGAAAGAGTTGGTGAAGGATGTCCATCGACTTGCAAGGTTGGGAGTTAGATTAGTCGACTCGACCGATGGCGGCGTCATTATGCAAAACGTCTTAGAATCATCATTGGTAATGGATGTGAAGGCCAGGCAAGATGAGGACCCAATTCTAGTAACGCCGAAGGAAGCCGTTGGAAGTATGAAGGTGGAGGTTTTCTCCCAAGGGGGAGATGGGGTTCTGCGGTACCAGGGTCATCTATGTGTTCTAGATGTCAATAATTTGAGAGACCAGATATTGCATGAGGCACATGGGTCCAGGTATTCCATCCAACTGGGTGCCACCAGATGTATCATGATTTGCGGTAAATATATTGGTGGAACGATGTGAAGAAGGATATTGCAGAATTTGTGGCCAAGTGCCCGAACTGTCAGTAAGTGAAAGTTGAGAATCATAGGCCGGGAGGCGTATTGCAGGATATTAACATCCTGATGTGGAAGTGGGAAGAGATTAATATGAATTTCATTACAGGCCTTCCTCTTACTCGCCGACACTACGATTCCATTTGGGTGGTGGTTGACAGGCTGACCAAGGCTGCACACTTTCGACCGATCAAAACTACAGATTCAGCGGATGATTATGCTAAATTATATATTCGGGAGTTGGTTCAACTTCATGGAGTGACCTTGTCTATTATTTCATATCGAGGTACTCAGTTTACCTCCCAATTCTGGCATTCTTTTCAAAAGGGACTTGGGACTCAAGTTAAGCTCTGTACAACCTTTCATCTGCAAACAATGGCAAGGCGGAACGAACAATTCAGGCCCTCGAGGATGTTTTCAGGGCATGTGTGATGGATTTGAAATGTAGTTGGGATGATCACCTGACCTTGATTGAGTTTGCTTACAATGACATCTATCACTCCAGTATCCAAATGGCACCGTTCAAATCCCTCTATGGGAGGAGATGTAGATCGCCCATCGGATGGTTTGAGGTTGGTGAGGGAGCTATGATGGGGCAAAACTCGATTCACGAAGATATAGTGAAGGCTCGGTTGATAAGTGATAGGCCGAAAACTGCTCAGAGTCATCAAAAGTCATATGCGGATGTGATAAGAAGAGATTTGGAGTTTGAGGTTGATGATTGGGTATTTCTAAATGTATCTCCCATGAAGGGAATCATGCAGTTCGAAAAGAAAGGAAAACTCAGTCCTTGCTATATTGGCCCCTACCGGGTTATGAGGAGATTTGGTAAGGTAGTGTATGAGTTGAAATTGCAATCGGAGTTATCTTCAGTTCACCCCGTGTTTCACGTGTCGCTCTTGAAAAAGTGCTTGGGTGACCCAGCTTTAGTAGTCTCAATGGAAAGTGTTGGTGTGGGAGATAGCCTCAATTATGAGGAAATTCCAGTTGCAATCTTGGATCATCAAGTTCGGAGGCTGAGGAACAAAGAAGTAGCTTTGATGAAGCTGTTGTGGAGAAACTAGCATGTTAAGGGAGCTACTTTGGAAGCCGAAGCGGCTATGATGGCTAAAAACCCCCACCTATTCCTTACCGGCTCAGTTTCAGTTTGAGGTATCAGTTTTTTCCCTATTTCTCTAATCAGTTTCCATGTTCAGTTCATGTGTACAAGTTTGAATTATGTTATGATAAATGTATATGATGTCTGAATTCAGTTCAGCTATGTAGTTCTTTTCGGAGGTAGTCATTCCGTCAATTTCAATTTTAATGATCAGTATTTGCATATGATGATTGAATGTTTCTACATTTTCTGTGTGTTTCTAACATTCGAGGACGAATGTTTCCAAGGGGGAGATATTGTTATACCCCGAGTATTCAAAGATCGCACCAGAAAGTTGAATCAAGGAAAAACTGGAGAATTGTTCTATAGTTGCAAAACAAGTCGTTGGACGACTCATGAGAAGACCCTATGAGTCGTCAAGTGAATCATGGGAAGGACTGGAGTGCTCAAGGAATCGAGGTCTCCACGAGTGAAGTAACTACTCATGGTCAGCCACCACGAGTCGTCACGTCAATCGTGGGGTGGAGTTAGAATGTTTAAAGGAGGATTGTCCGGCGTACCTAACGGATGGGACCCTATGAGTCGTGGTCAGTCCCAACGACTCGTGAGGTGAGTCTTAATCAAGAAAAGTGGTTTTTCATGAATGTTAAGGAAGTGTACTTGATGGGAGGTGACCTCATGGGGGAATGAGTCGTTAAGTCATCCGTTACGAGCCCCAGCTGTCATGTCATCTAGTGTACTCGACGAGTGACTCGACGAGTCGTTGCTCGTCCTGACGAATCGTCAGGTCACCCATTAGGGTCACCTGGCAGTAATTTCCCGCAAATTTAGTAAGGGTCTTTTCGTAATTCCTAAGCTCCTTAGACCTATACTACGTCGTTTAAAGCTCATTATAGTGGGTTTTTAGTAGGGGAAAACCTATCCTAAGCCATTATTCTCATGCATGCAAGTTTGAAGGTTTGAAGAGGAGGTTCAAGGGGAAATCTCAAGGTTTCCAATTGGAATCTCAACTGGGCAATTAGAAGGTGTTAGAATTCACCATTCCCAGGTATGTAAGGCTATGACTGGGTGCTTTCTTCCACACCCATGCCCATTCCCTATCAAAATGTGATTAAACTATCTATAATCAAGTACGGGGTTTTTCCCAATTGCATGATTCTTCAATATCTATACATGAGTATGATTGAATTGAGTTTATATTGATGATTTATGAAGCTTGGCCGGATTCTAACTTGTTTTCCCTTATAAAAATTGTTTTCCAAAATTTGATTCTAAAACGCCCATGGGTGAAGAGTTCATAAAGGAAGTGATATTTGATAAATGTGTAATGTTTATGAAGTTGGTGATGAAAAACATGTATCTAAAACTACCCATGACTATGTTGATATTTTCAAATTGATTAGATCCAAGCATGATAAAGCTTTGGGTGATTCCCAGATGTTGATTTAAAGTGATAATTTTCTTGGCAAAAGCGTACAACATGGTTTGAAGTGAAATTTCCTAATTTTTATTATAAATTCTAGCTTGTGGTATGTTGAGAAAATATTTCTACGTGTAGCTTACCACATGATTTGGGGTAGATGCTCCCACCTATGATTGAGCTTGTGGTATGTTTCGAAAGAAAGTTTTCTATATGCATGAATTCATAATTGATATATACGTAAATGTTGAGCTTCATATTCATATGATTCCTAGTCTATGGATGATTTCATTATGATTTTTGTCAATAGACAATATTGAGTTTCATTTCATATGATGTTGAGTTATGCATGATTTCATGTTGAGCTTTGTCGATAGGAAATGTTGAGCTTCGTCAATAGGCGATATTGAGCTTTGTTATATATGATGTAGAGCATTGCATGTTTTTGGGAGAAGATTCTTGCACCGAGCGGGTTAAGGTTCGACCACCCTATGCCCCAGAACTACGCGCCAATGTAGGTTGATACTATTATACTATTGGGACCTCCCTTTTGAGCTATCCCCGGCCCGATTGGCCCTTCAGCTTGATATCGATATCATGGTGTCGTCTATCGCCCTGGCTAGGTATGGACAGCTCTACCCACTTGAGTGTGATAGTCGGGACCACGTAAGCTCTATCATGGTTTGTCGGTTAAGTGACGAGTCTCCCACTGTCTATATCATTCATATTTGCATATTCATTGCTCATGATAATTACTTATACATGCATGTCCAAAAATAAAGGTTTTAGTCATTGTTCAGCTTTTGATATAAATGTTATTTTTCATCTTTGAGTCATTCGAGTAAATCATGATGTTCTAAAGCTATGCATGGTCATGTAATGATAAGAGTATGATTTAAGAATGAATGCATGTAGCCTTCTACTTACATTTAAAAGCTTATGATATGTTATAAAATGTTTTAAATGATTACATTACTTAAGGGATTTTACTTACCTTGCATACTCGGTACATTCCACGTACTAACTGCATACTTTCGATGCTGCATCGTTTCATGATGCAGGACCCAGTCTTCAGGTTCAGCCCTGTTCGTAGTCGCTGTTCAGAGTTAGCACCTGCTTATTTGGGGAGTCCTCATCTTTCAAGGACTAGACCTTCAGTTGTTTTAGATGTCTTTCAGTTTCAATATTGTTGAGCTAGTTGGGGGTGTTGTCCCATCAGCTCGTCCAATATAGAGGCTTATCAGACTTAGATGTGTATTCGGCTTCAGATATCTATTCTATTGTAATATTATGTTTGACTTTCGCTGATTTTATAATTGTGTTTTCTTAATGTTTATTGAATGAGTTGGTTGAATTCTTATGCCATGGGTCGACTTGGGGTCTCTGGGGGTCCCTTATCCTGTGTCTATGATCTGGGTCTACGTTGAGGTCGTGAAAACTCAGCTCTATGAACTCGGTCCTTAGAATGTTCCCTAGCGATCTTATATCTGGTATATGTCCATCTTAGATTTCTTGAATGATTTGTGCTCACGATTTCCTTACTCTAAGCCGTGCAAATGTATCCCCATGATGGGAATGGTGGTTTCAATGTGTATGGTCAGGATAACTCTCCTATTCCTTCCCTAGATGCTCGGTAGGTAGAAGTTCATCAAGTGCAACTATTAACCAAGCCTAGAAGATAGGGAATTGTTGAATAACGTTAGCTAAAAGGAGCCATGGGATGATTATAAGCGATAGGCTTGAATGAGGTGGTGATGTACAGGTATACTATGGTATGGTCTGACTAGAGACTACTTGATCAGAGCTCAAACTTGTGTGACTTTCTTATTAAGGGGGAAGTAATGTTCTTGCTGGATAACTTTAGGTTGCAAGAGGGGTGGTTGGGTTAGGCTTTAACGTGGTTGAGGTATGTTGTTGGACTCAGACTTTAGTACGAATAGGAGCCGGGCAAGCAGTATAGGATAGAAAGATTGAGCACCAAGGACCGGGAGGTATGCTATGGTGTATCAATATTCCTACTATTGGAAGTGGGAGGAGGTCAAGGTAGATTCCATTATAGTGTTATCTCATACATGCCAACAGTATGATTATATCCGGGTGATTGAAGACCATATGACCAAGTCAGCACAAACACTATGCTAGATTTTGTATACGGAAGTTAGTTCGGTCGCATTGGGTTCTATTGTTTACCATCTCGGATAAGGGGTACATAGGTCACCTCTCAGTTTTGAGGATCGATTTAGAAGGTTCATGGTACTCAGCTGAAGCTTAGCTCAGCTTTCCACCACTAACAGATGGTCAGGTAAAGTGGACCATTCAAACTCTTGAGGATATGTTGAGAGCGTGTGCGATTGATTTCAAGGGTAGTCGGGATGGTCACTTGCCTCTCATCAAGTTTTCCTACAACAATAGTTACCACTCCAGCATTTAGATGGCTCTATTGAGGTTCTTTACGAATGGAAGTGTAGATCACCTATTGGATGGTTTATGGTAGGTGTGGCTATGTTGATAGGGCTAAAATCAGTTCAGGAGGCTATGGAGAAGGTTTATCTTGTTAGAGAAAGGCTGAAAATAGCTCAGAGTCGTTAGAAATCTTATACGGATGTTAAACGGAGAGAGAGCTTGAGTTCGAGGTTGATGATTGGGTATTTCTAAAGGTGTCTCCCATGAAGGGAGTGATGAGGTTTGGAAAGAACAGGAAGCTTAGTCCCTAATATGTTGGTCCTTATAGGATTCTGACACGAGTTGGCAAGGTGGCATATGAGTTGAAACTACCAGTAGAGTTAGCTTTAGTGCACCAAATTTTTCATGTATCTCTGTTGAAAAAGTGCATCGGTGACCCAACCTTAGTTGTTCTGGGGGAGAACATAGGTGTAAAGGATAGCCTTAACTTTGAGGAGGTTCCGATTGAGAACCTTGATCATCAGGTGCAAACATTGAGAAACAAGGAAGTAGCTTCCCTGAAAGTGTTGCAGAGAAATCAACTTGTTGACGGAGCTACCTGGGAAGCCGAAGAAGATATGATGGTCAGATACCCGCATCTTTTCCATTTCAACTCAGTTCCAACATGAGGTATCAGTTTCCTCCTTAGCACTCTCTTTAGTTTCATGTCAAGTTCATGTCTCTAAGTTTCTTTCATTTCCTTGCATGCATGTGTGTTTCATGAATTTAATTCAGTCATGTATTTCAGTACGGAGTCAGTCACTCTTTCGGTTTCAACTTTAGTTGTCTAGTTTTTGGATTGTAGTTCCTTTCCTAGCCCTTCAGTATGCTTAATCTACATTCGAGGATGAATATTCCCAAGGGTGAGATAACATAACACCCCAAAAGTCACTAAGATCAGACCCGAGAGTTGAAATGGAGAAAGTAGGAAAATCTGCACCAGGTCAAAGAATGGGTCATGAAATGACTCGTTCTTTGACCTAAGAGTCATCAAATGACTCATCATTTGAAAAGATCATAATTCCTTCCAATGACTCGTCAAGTCACTAATCATTTGACCTAATGAGTCATCAAATGAATCGTCATTTGAAAAGATCAACATGCCTCAGAACGAGTCATCAAGTGACTCGTCGTTTGACCCAACGGGTCATCAAGTGACTCACTGTTTGGAGAAATGTTATTTTTTGACAGTCAGAATGGATGATAGCAAGTCGTTTGGACACCCTACGAGTCGTTAAGTGACCCGTTACTTGAGAAGCAATGGGAAATGTGGGGAACTCTAGTGTACTTCACAAATTAAGGAAACGGCTTGTCATTTGCCTAACGATTCATCAAATGACTCATCATTTCTGGATATATGAAATTTCCTGTCGAATCATTAAGGACATTTTCATAATTTTTAGCATTTTCGAAAATGTGTCGTTTTAAGCTTGGGCATGAGTGTTTTTATGATATTATTCACCCTAGAACCTTCATTCTCTTCCTCACACCCTAATTAGAAGACCAAATTCCCTCAAGGCTCTCAAGAGAAAAGCTAGGGTTCATCATCTTCATCTTCATCAAATCTTCGTAGGTCACAAGCCAAGTCAAGAAATCAGTTTACTTAGGTACGTGGGGTTATCAATGAAGGGTTTCTTCCACCCTCATTCCCTTTCTACAATCAAATTCATGATCTCCCATTCCCCATTCCCTAAATTCAAAATTCTAGGGTTGGGTTGGGTATTGTTAAATTCCACTTTGATTCAATTATGGGATTTACTATTTTGATTGAATTGATGATTCTATAATTAAGGTTTTGTGTTCCTATAAAGCCTTTCATGAAATCATGACTCTTGAGTTGCAAGTATGACTTTGGACTTCTAGGGTTAATTTCTTTTCCATGAAGTTTTATGATTCTCTTAGTGTCTCAATTCCCTCAAGTCCTAAGTTATGTTTAATGATTTTTATGCATGATTTTGAGAAGGAATCCTCATGAATTATGAGTTATATAATCACGATGATGTTCTCAAGTATGCATGACTTTTATGAATATAAAGATTATGTTTATGGCTGACTCACAAGCCTTATTCATGGGTAGTTCATGTATTTCAAGAATATCTATGTATTTCATGATTTTTGAGTAGCCCATATACTTCATATATATTTCATGATTATGATATGAGCACTATATATGTTTTGGGAGTAGTATTTAACATCGAGTAGGCCGGGGTTCTAGTGTACCCAGGTCTTAGAACTACGTGCCAATGTAGCCATAATGGGATCCTCCATGAAAGCGTCTCCAATGCACGAATGGGCTATCCATAAGTGTTCCCACTTTTTTCATGGTTATACCCTTGGAAAGGTATGAACAACATCCCTCCTAGGGATTTACAGGTCGGGCTCCATGTATGCTCACATGGGGTATGCCGGTTATAAGAATCTCCCATTATTCCTCATGTTTTTAGTTGTTTGTGTTTATATATTATGACATTATATTTTATAAAATATTTGACCCATTGATCAACTTATGATTTTTTGCGTATGATTTCAAGTATGGTACATTACATGATTTTCTATTTCAAAATCTTGGGTCATTATGTTTAGTTTATGATAAATACCTCATGATTATGATTACCTCAAGAATATGATATTCAACATGTTGTCCTCACTTTCATGTTCTATCTTGATTTATGTTCATATTTTCAGATTATCATTTTACTAGCATGTTTTACTCACCTTACATACTCAGTACATTCAAAGTACTGACCGCATACTCTATGTTATTTTGTTTCATGATATAGATCTAGATACTCAGACTCAGCTCGCAGTTAAAAATGTTTCGGACTTGATCAGCTAGCAGGGGTGAGTCCTCATCTTTTGAGGACTAGAGTCATCTACTTCATTTTAGTCTTTGACCTCATTTTATTTTCAGATTTTGGAGTTAGCTGGGGGCTTGTCCCAGCAGCTCATCGGTTAGTAAAGGCTTTCAGACATAGAGTTAGTATGTTCTGAATTGTGGCTCAGTGTTTAAATTATCAAATTATCTTGTTATCCGTAAGGGAATATCTTATAATTTAGTTAGCTTACACTCAGTTTTCCTTATAATATATATTTTGCTAGTAATATGCCACGCCATGGGTTAGCTTGGAGTCATTCGTGGTTCTAGGTCCCATGTCTCGATATAGGGTTCATGCTCGGGTCGTGACATGATATGGTTTGTTTCTTGGATAGGATAGGTGAGCGAACTTAAATTTGAAAAGCTAGGGACCATCTTTGAGGTTAGGAAGTTAGATATTGTTGTTTTCTATAACTTA
Source organism: Datura stramonium (assembly GCA_018107945.1). NCBI lineage: Eukaryota > Viridiplantae > Streptophyta > Magnoliopsida > Solanales > Solanaceae > Datura > Datura stramonium. Next base: position 26,159 of record JACEIK010002725.1, on the reverse strand, counting down.
CATGACGAATCAAGCATGAAAATAAAGAAATCTGGAGCAAAAATAAATAAAAAGTAGAAAAAAAATAATGGGAGGAGAATAAAATAGGCAACTATTTTTGTAATGATTGCCTCATGATGATACAATCATTGCCTGTAATGATTACATGCAAAGGAATCAGCAATGAGAGGTGAAGTAAGCAGTGATTACATGCTGCTAAATTGAAATTGACGCGATGCATGGCACCCCACACCAGAAGGCAAATTTATGCAGGAGAAAATTATGCAGTCTGGCGCTATGGATTGCACGCCTGAGCCATCCCGAAATTGATTTTTTTGTTCTACAATTCATTTTGGACTATGTTTTTGTGTGAGCTTTTTCCTACACTTATAGATATTACTAAAAAATGTCGTGAAACGTATCTTTTGACTAGAGAAAAGCTAGGAGCCGCAGTGGAGGCTAGAGAATTCAGGTTAATTTTTTCTCTCTTGTATTATTTATTTTTATATTTTACTTTGGATGATTTTTTTTTAATTTTGTTATGTCTGTGTGGAGCTAAGCTTCTTGTCCTAGGATTGTGGTAGCTTGCATGATTTTTTATTTATGAACATGAATTGTCTTGTTAAATAGTTATTTTCGTTCTACTATTCGTATGATTATTTATTTATTCTTGATCTTAATTATTTGATTATTTACGAAATAATTGATTATTATTTATAGCTTATTAATTGGACTTGAAAGAGGGAATTTCAAGCATAATAAGAATAAATAGAGCTTGTGTGTGAACCTTGTAGGAAAGGGATCGATTTGCTAATGGGGATAGCAATATGCCCTGTAGCCTTGCTTAGTTGATACAAATAAAATCTTATATGCACTTTACTATTATTTGATGATCATAAAAATATAGGTGTTAGGATAGTCAAGTAATTTTAGAGTTATCGAATAGATGCTCAATTAAGTAATATCAACCTACAAGTAATAATCTAATAAATATTAAAGTTAGTTTAAGTGATTACTCAACATGATTGCTAGTGAATCCATACGCCTAGATCGATATCATCTTACTAATTACGTAAAAATCTACTCTTTGCCTTGTTAGTTGATTATTTGTTATTTTCTATTATTTTTAGTTAGTTAATTCAACGTAATATTTTTAGATTTTATCTCTTGAATAGATAATTAATATTAGTGTAATTTAGTAAATAGTTAATCGACAAGTCCCTGTATGTATAATATTTGGACTGAACCATTCTATATTAGTAGACGACCATGTGCGCTTGTACATGCATTTAGACGCATCAATTACTATTTGAAATAAGTATCCCATTTCCCAAATAGATGACCTATTTGAATAGATTTAGAAAGATTTGTGTTTTCAAAAATATATTTATGGTAGGGTTATCACCGGTTACAGATTTGTGCTATGGACATTCCAATGACGGCTTTTTGGACCAGGTATGTGCACTATGAGTTCTTAGTCGTGTCATTTGAACTTACTAATGCTCCAACTTCATTCACGAGCTTGATGAATAGTGTGTTTTAATCATGCTTGGATTATTTTGCAATTGTATTTATTGATGACATACTGGTATATTAAAAGAACAAAGAATAGGATGAAAATCATCTGAGTAATATTTTGGGTTACCGAGAGAAAAGTAATTGTATGTGAACTTTTCTAAGAATGATTTTTGGATGGCATTTGAATCCTTCTTGTGACGTGTGGTCTAAAAGAAAGGAATTATGGTTGACCCACAAAAAGTGGAGCCTGTTAGGAATTAGGCTAGACCCACCTTGGTAACCAAAATCAATAGCTTCGTAGGATTAGTAAGTTACTACTTCCTGTTTGTCAAAGGCTTGCTTCTATTGCATCCTAGTTGACTAGGTTGACTCAAACGTATGTATGCTTTCTATGTTCAGATGAATGTGAGGAGAGCTTCCAAAGGCTCAAGACCCTGTTGACTACAAACTTGATACTAGCATCGCCGGTGGAGGGGAAGGATTTTTTGATTTGTTGTGATGCCTCACGATTTGTTTCAGGTACTATTTTAATGCAAGATTAATGGGTCATTTCTTCCATACAGCTAAAGGAGCATGAGAAGAACTAACCTATGCATGACTTAAAGTTGGCAGTGGTGGTGCTCCTTTGAATGTTTGGAGACACTATCTCTATGGGGCCCGGTGTGAGGCGTTCACGGACCAGTATAGCTTGCAACATGTCTTCACTCAGAAGGACCTTAACATGAAGATCGATTGAATTGCTTAAATATTATGATATCACAATCCTATATCATCCGCATAAGGACAACGTAGTAGCTGATGCATTGAGTGGAAATGGTACCCAATGTCCATTGGCTAGGGAAGTACAAACTTTGCCAAACAGTTTCATGAGACGTAAATTGTCTGAATCTGGCGGGGTGTTAGCTAATGCAGAGACAAGGTCTTCTTTTTTGGATTAGATTAAGGCCAGATTGTTCGAATATTTCAAACTAGGCAAGATTCGTGATAATGTCTCACAGGGAGAGGCACTATGATGAAGGTGTCTTGAGGATAAAGGGGCAATGTAAGTGTACCCCGTGTTGATGATTTGATTAAGACCATTCTACTAGAGGCTCACAGTTCGAGGCGTTCCATACACTCTGATGTAAAAACAATATACCATGACCTGAAACAACATTATTGGTGGGGCAAATGAAGCGGGATATTATGGAGTATGTCGCCCAGTGTTTAAATTATCAGCAGGTGATGTATGAGCACCAATGGAATGGGGGAGTGCTTCAGAGGATGCCCATTCCTAAATGGAAGTGGGAGAGAATAGTTATTAGTTTTCATGGTTGGTCTTTCAAAGACCATGGGAAAGTTTGACTCCGTCTAGATCATTGTTGATAGGATGACTAAGCCTACCTATTTTTTGGTAGTTCAGGTCACCTATAGCACGAAAAAATTACCCAAGTTGTACATTCAAGAAGAGGTTTAGTTGCATGGGGTTCTAGTTTTAGTCATCTCAAATAGTGGTACGTAGTTTTTTTCTTTTAATTTTTGAGAACCTTATAGGTTGAGCTGGGTACTAGGCTGGACTTGCTCATAACATTTCACCCCTAGATCCATGGGTAGTTTTAGCAGACAATTCAAGTATTCGAGCATATGCTCTGAGGTGTCATTATAGACTTCGGGGGCCATTGGGACAAGTTCTTTCCATTTACCATGTTTGTATATAATAATAGTTATCAGTCGAGCATTGGCATGATGCTGTTTGAGGCCCTGTATCGGAGGAGATACATGTATCCTATTGGCTAGTTCGATGCATTTGAAGTGATGCATGGGGTACTCATCTTTTAAAGGAATCCTTGGAAAAGGTGAAGATATTTCACGAGAAGCTTTTGGCAGCTTAGAGTAGACAAAAGTTGTTACACCTCGAGCCTACACCCTAGACACGACTGGACCCGAAACCATAAGTGGCCTGAGCGAACTCTTGGCTTGGCATACTATTGAAAGACACACTGAAAGATACTGTGGAAGCTAATGTATGAATTGAACTCTTATAAAATATTACGATGAATGTTTATTAAACTGAAACATGAAGTCCTTTGAAAGCTGATACAACTAATTGATTGAATGTATATGAAGCCCCTACTAAGGTACCAAGTAGTGTTAGCTGTGACAAGGCCCCTGGTCTACCTTTATTAAAAAATGGACTTCGAAACTGAACTAGAAATAGCTAAGTCCCCTGAATATAAGGAGGACTTACACAAGCTAAAGAGGTGGTATCTTAATAGAGCGCTTGCTCATGGATTTGAGTACTTGTACCTGTATCATGAATTAATGCAGCACCAAAGGGTGTTAATACATGAAATGGTTGGTAGTTCATAAAGAGGAATAAAGAAATACTAATAATTGAAAAGTTGTACAAGTGAGGCATGAATATGATATGAAATCAAGATCGTGAATTAATTGAATCACCGAGACTATGTGACTGACCTTCTGAATCGAAAAGATAAGGGAGTCGTATGCTAATTATTATAAAAGCATGATTTGAAAACTAGAGGCCTGGTTCCATAAATCGTACTTTAAAACTCTTCTTGAAAATTCAATAAAAGTGAATACTCTAAGTGATGCAATAAAAAACAAATATA
>JACEIK010002724.1:93361-129723 GCA_018107945.1 Datura stramonium | reverse complement strand
TATATATATATATAAACTAAGGAACAATTGGAGACTCATTATAACTGACACCATCATGATAAAGTTTACATGATGCCCCAGCTATCTCGCTCAAATGGGCAGAGCCATCCTAAGCCTTGCGAGGGAAAAGAATGATGAAAAGCCTGATGTTAATTGTGACTTAGGAATCTCCAATAAAAACAGCCCCTTCATGCGCCCATTGAGGCATAGGAGAAACTCTCCATTAGTGAGGATCGATATTCCTCGGGCTAAGGGAACCATTCCCTAATATTGATGATCCCTTATCCTACGGTGGCATGTAGTTATAAGACCCTGGGTTTTCTTGAACCCTTGGCCTACTCAATGCTAGGCACTATTTCCAAAAACATGCACATGGCTCATAGTCATCGAAACTCGTAAATCATAAATTCATGAGAGATTCTTGTAGAAAACATGCATCATAATCATAAAATATAGCTTGAATCAAAAGAGACTTGAAATCATAAGAGAATCATAGAGTTTCATTCAATTTGAGTCTAACCCTAGAAGTTCATGAAATCATGCTTGAAACTTAAAATTCATAGATTCATTAGGGATTTGATTAGTAGACATGTAGTTATCATCATACAACATGAATTGAATCCTAAAGGGACTGATTTCATAGAAGAACATTAAAGAATTCAACAACAACCCAACGCTACAAATTAAAAATTTAGCGCATAGAAGGATGGAAATCATGAATTCAACTTTAAAAGGGAATGAGGGTGGAAGAAACCCCTCATCCATAGCCCTACATACCTTATATTTGTCCTCACAATTATCAACACAAAGCCGCAATCCTCTTATAATGTTAATTTGTAACAATTTTATGGATAGGTACTACGTCAATAGCTTAATGATGAAATTCAAGTCATAGAGGCATTTCATTGAACACGGGCATAGGAAATTCAAGTTTCTCATGCGTGGGGTTTCCTAACACCCACTTCTTTGTACAGCCCCTTAGCAACAAGAATAACCATTACAAGTCCAACCAGAACAAAAACATCCATCCTCAACACCAAAATAGTCTCATAAACTTATCCCTAGTTCATCGCATGAACTCATGGCTTTCTAGCATTGTCCAATCAGTCCTGACCTTAGAACATCCCTGAGGAGTAGAAAATAATACTCATATAAGGTTTTAGGAGAGTTAACTTACATTGGAGGAAGGAGTGCTCAAGATTTCAAGTTTTGGAACTCAGAGATTGTTCTTAACCTTTCTAGAGATAGGAAGATGATTCTAATGTTAGAATAATGAAGAAATTCATGAATTTATGTTTTAATAGGTTGGAGAATTCTTAACTAGCCTTAGGAGGGTTAAAGAGAGCTCTTAGAACTGATAAGATGGATCTGGAGGTGGAACAATGCCAAAATAATCATTTATGGCGACTTTTAAAAGCCCTAGAATCCCCACGTGATGCCTCAAGTCATGAGCCTTTAGTCCCTCGATGTACCATCAAATTTCTCGTCACTTTGGAGTGGAATTTTGCAGCTTCTGGTTAACGTTGACGAACCAATCTTAACGGGCCTAACAACGCTCCACTAAATTGTTCATAAATTTTTACTTTGAACTCCAATTGATGCAAGGCTGAATACATTAGAAAGGTATCACAACCCAAGTCTACACTTTGGACGCGACACAGTGCTTAGAGCCACAAGTTACCCCAAGCTAACCCATGGCAATGGCATAAATTTAATATAACTAATGTTTAGCATAAAAACTAAGTGCAAGAATAAATATCATTCGTCATATGATATAGAATATCCCAAATACTAAATAAACTATAATTAGCGGATTACTTTAACTAGGCCTGAAAGCCTCTAATAAGATGAGCGACTGGGACAAGTCCCCAGCTAACTCGATGTCTAAAAAATTGAAATAGTACTACCAAAATAGAAGGAACTACTCCGGTCCTCAAAAGATGAGGGCTCACCAATAGAACCCTATTGCAGCAAGTCTGAAGGAGAAGCTAACCCCGCTGCTAAGCCTGAGCGCCTGAGTCTATATCATAAAATAATATAGCAAAGAAAGTATGCGTCAGTACTTTGAATATGCTTTGTATGAAAGGTCATGAAATTTTAGAATATAATCATGCTGAATGAATATTATAAATAAACATGCTAAATAATATGTAATGACCCTAATAGAAATTATACATGGTGCAACTAAACTGAAATCTGAGAGTACTAAAATCTAGTAAAACTAATATAAAGGTCATAAACATATTCTAAGATATGAGACTAAACTATACTGTGGGAGAGACTCTTAACTGATATATAACCATGTGAGCTAAATATGGAGTTCGGTGTATACACCTCATCAAAAAAAGATGATTGTACCTTGCTAAGGTACAATGGCTAAACTGTGTGATCATTGTCTGGGACCCATTCGGGCTAATAAACTATGGTGGCATGCAGTTCTAGGAACCTAGGTGCGCTGAAACCCGGCTTTCTTGGTGCTAAGTATTACTCCCAACTGAAATTCTAGTTATATCTAACTGTACTAATTAGCTCAAGACTGATGTTCTAAGGCTAAAGCAAAACAACTTATCTAAAAGTGTCCTGAGAGCCTAAGAGACTTGATAACTGAAGATACTGAATTTAATAATAGAGTGATAAAGGGCTAAACTGATTAGCTGACATTTATGAAGAATAATAAATATACCTATAATCTAAATATACTAATTTTAACGTAAAACATTCATACTAAATATTTATAGTTAGATAATAGACCCTGGAAAATAACAATTCAAAACTAGCTTTTAAATCATGCAAAGCTCAATCCAAAATATCATATAAAAACTAGGGCTAGTAATCATACTATGAAGTTTAGATCAAGAATATGAAGAGTACATGCTAGAATTATAAAAACTTGCAAAAATATACCGAACTAACTTAACATGCATAATTGTATGAAATAGCCCTAACTCATAACTCTCATAGGGCTAAAATAGAGAAGGTTTCTAAAGATGAATTTTGGGCACAAGGGTGAGAGAATTCTCTCATTGAATCCCGATATACCTGAAGAAGAAATCCCATAAGAAAACTTGAATCTTCGCAACTGAGAAGAGCCCTATTTCTTGCTTGAGAGAAAAGCTCTAGAGTCTACTATGGTGTTTTGGAAATCTAAGTGAAGAATGAGGGAGGAGAAATTTTTACCCCTCTAAATCCTTTGAGAATATCCCCAAAATGATGTAGTTTAGGGATTTAAAAAGAGGGAATATATGAAACTACCTTAGGAAAATATTTAGAAATCTGAAATTTCTGGGTCGCTGCTCATATGATTGAACAGGTGATGGGTTGTCGAAAGCCTGACGATCCGTCGTCTCCAATGTCAGGCTTAACCAGGATTTCCTAAAACTTTGCCCCAAGTAATGGTAAAGGTGATGGGCCATCACTTTCTTGAAGGACCATCATCTACTCCATCGGCCTTAAATAGAGGACCTGAAAATCTTGGCCTAGGTGACAGTTGCCATGGTGGGCCATCACTAGCTTGATGATCTGTCGCCATCTCCGTCGCCCTCAAGCTGAATGGACCAGGTCATGATGGGATTAGTGACGGTCCATCGTCTAGGTTACGGTTACATTAGTGGTGTGACAGGACGTCACTTCCCCCATCTCCCCAGCACCAGATCTGAAATTTTTTATTCTTTTTATGCAACAATTCACTCTGAAATCCGAGGTGTTACAATATCCCCTCCTTGAGAAAATTCATCCTTGAAAGAAGGATACTAGGCTGGAACGAGGTAGTGAAAGAAAATTGCAAATCCTAGAATTGAGAACTATAGACTCAAAATTGACAAATTGACTGGCTCTGAACTGAAATACATTACTGAACTGAATTCATGCTATGTACATGCATACTAAAACAAGAAAGGAATATATAGACATGAACTTGACCTGAAAATGAATAGAGCACTAAGGAGGAAGTTGGTACCTGATTCTGGAGCAGAGTTGGAAGGGAAAAGGTGAGGGTATCTACCCATCATATCTGCTTTGGCCTCCCATGTAGCCCACTCTACTGCTAATTTCTCCATAAAACCTTCATCGAAGCTACCTCTTTATTCCTCAACTTATGAACCTAAGGGTCTAGAATCTAAATTGAAACCTCTTCATAAGAGAGACTATCCTTTACACCAACACTCTCTAATAGTAAAACTAAAGTCAAATCACCGATGCATTTCTTCAACAGAGACACATGAAAGACCGGATGCATAGATGCTAACTCTGTATGCAAATTCAACTCATAAGCCACATTGTCAATGCGTCTTAGGATTCTGTAAGGACCAACTTATCTAGGACTGAGCTTTTCTTTCTTCCCAAATCTCATAACCCTTTTCATAGGTGAAATTTTCAGATATACCAAATCATCCATGGAAAATTCCATCTCCCTTCTCCTTACATCAACATACGATTTATGTTGACTCTAAGTTGTTTTTGATTATTCCCTGATAAGCTGAACCATCTACATGGCCTCATGTACTGAATCAAGTCCTATTAAGGTAGCTTCACCAACCTCAAACCACCGTATAAGAGATCTACACCTCCTACAATATAATGCCTTAAACGGGGCCATCTGAATACTAGAGTGGTAGATGTTGTTGTATGCAAACTCAATGAGAGATAGGTGATCAACACAACTTCCCTTGAAATCAATCACGCAAGCCCTCAACATATCCTCTAGAGTTTGAATAGTCCGCTCAGCCTGGCCATCTATTTGGGGGTGAAATGTTGTGCTGAGCTTGACCTTAGTACCAAGTCCCTTCTTTAATAACTTCCAGAAGTGTGAGGAGAGTTGTGTACTCCTATCTGAAATGATGGACAAGGGGACTCCATGCAGTATGACTAACTCCTAGATGTATTTTCTAGCATAATCCTCTACTAAATATGTGGTCTTAACTATAGGAAATATACTGACTTAGTCATCCGATTTACAACCACCCAAATTGAGGCATGCTGTCGGCGTGTACGAGCTAAACCTATAACAAAATCCATTTTCAGTTCTTCCTACTTCCAAATAGGAATGCCAATAGCAGGTGTCATGCCCCCAGGACTCTGATATTCAACCTTGACCTTTGGCAATTTGGACATTTAGCCACAAATAATGTAATGTCCTTTTTTATCCCATTCCACCGGTAGACTTCACATAGATCACGGTACATCTTGGTGGCACCTAGGTGAATAGAGTACCTAGACCTGTGAGCTTCTATTAGTATCCTTTGCGTCAAATCATCTACATCTAAAACACGTGACCTTCCTTGGTAACGGAGCACACCATCACCCCCTCTGGAGAATGCTTCCACCTCATTCTTGAGGATTGCTTCCTTCAACTTGAGTAGGATTGGGTCTTCATCCTGCTTTGAATTAACCTCCACCACCAGGGAGGATTTTGACCCACTCTGAACTACAACTCCACCTTTTGCTGAATCAACCAACTGAACCCATAATCGAGCTAGTCTGTGAATATCCTTTACCAACTTTTTTTGTCCTCGTCTATGTGAGAAACACTACCCATAGAAATTCTACTAAGGGTATCAGCTACTACATTAGCTTTGCCCGAGTGATACAGCACAGTCATATCATACTATTTTAACAACTCCAACACCTTCTCTAATGCAGATTCAGTCCTTCTAATTGAACACATACTATAGGCTCTTGTGGTTAGTAAAAACTTCTACATGAACCCCATAAAGGTAGTGCCTCCAAATTTTTAAAGCAAATATTACCGCCTCAAACTCAAGATCGTGAGTAAAATAGTTCTTCTCAAGAACCTTGAGTTGTCTGGAAGCATAAGCTATAACTTTACCATGCTGCATCAAACCACAACCAAGGCCAACTCTAGAGGCATCAAAATATATCACGAACCCGCCTGAACCTTCTGGCAGGGTCCAAACTGGGGTTGTAGTGAGTCGTGTCTTCAACTCCTGAAACTCTTCTCACATGCATCAGATCACTGAAACTTCACCTTTTTTTGAGTTAGTCTGGTCAAAGAAGAAGCAATAGAGGAGAACCTTTCTGTGAACCGTCTATAATAATCAACTAGGCCCAAGAAACTCCTAATGTATAAAGAGGAGGTTGGTCTTGGCCAATCCTTGACTACCACTATCTTTTGAGGATCCACCTGATTACCCTCACTAGAGATCACATAACCGAGGAATGCAACTGATTTCAGCTGGAATTCACACTTGCTAAATTTATCGAACAATTGACGATCCTTGAGAGTACAAAAAACTATTCTTAGATGGTTTGTATGCTCCTCCTTTGTTCTATAGTAAACCAGGATATCATCTATAAATACAATAACGAACATGTCCAGGTACTACTTAATTAACCTATTCATCAGATCCATAAAAGAGGTAGGAGCATTGGTTAGTTCAAAAGACATAACTACGAACTCATAGTGACTATACCGAGTTTTGAAGGCTATTTTCAAAATGTCACATTTTCTGACCCTAAGTTTGTTGTATCCTGATCCAAGATCTACCTTGGAAAAACAACTAGCTCTCTAGAGTTGGTCGAACAAGTCATCAATTTTGGGTAGAGGATACATGTTCTTGACTGTGACCTTGTTCAGTTGATGGTAGTCGATGCGCATTCTGAGTGTACCATCTTTCTTTTGCACGAATAGATCTAGGGCACCCCATGAAGAGATGCTAGGTTTGATAAAGCCCTTACCTAGAAGGTTTTTCAGTTACTCCTTTAACTCTTTAAGCTCAGCTAGAGCCATTTTGTAAGGAGGAATTAAGACAGGCTGGGTGTCTGGGAGAAGATCTATGCTGAAGTCTATTTCCTGCTGGGGAAAGACTCTGGGAAGATCTTCGAGAAACACATTTGGGAACTCACTGACGATGGGAACTGACTGGAGAGTCGAGCTTTCAGAACTAGAATCCTTGACCCCAACCAAGTTATAAATGCACCCCTTTGAGATTATTTTCGTAGCCTTAACGTATAAGATAAACCAACCCTTAGGCGCTGAAGTACTACCCTTCCACTCTGGGATTGGTTCATTAGTAAATTGGTATCTGACAACTCTAGTTCTTCAATCCACTAAGGCATAGCAAGAGTGTAACCAATCCATTCCAAGAATAAGGTCAAAATATGTAACACCCCAAAATTTTCTTACACCAAACTCAGACTTGGAATGAAAAACCAGAAAAGAAACTAGAAAATCTTACCTCGGAATGACTCAACCAATGAGTCGCTATCAGGAACAGTGACCTGTTAGAAGAGTCATTGTAAGCCCTAAAAAAATTCCTCCAGTGTACCATTGAGCGATAGAATAACTCATTGCAAGAAATAATGAGTCATTGTGTCACTCGTTGTAACCCAGTCTAGAAGCCTGCTAAATTCCTTCTCTCAAATAACAGGCAAAATGACAAGTCAATGTTTGATATAAAGACTCGTCCTATGTAGCCATTTGGGTGGAAAATTCTTAAGTCACCCAGTGACAATAGATGGAAACGAACTGTTTTTTCGAATAACGGATCATACTATCCATCAGTTGGGGGATATCCAAAGTTGGTTCAAAACTCTTCCAGTGACAATAGTGGCAACAACAACCCATTCTCCCATTCAATGATTCGTTGTTCCCGTCTGTTGGTCAAGCCCAAGAATCATTCAAAATTTCCAGTAGCTAGGAGAAGTAGTGATAATGACCCATTGTTTCAACCAACACGTCATTGTTTCTTCCATCATAAGGTTCCATAAAAGAGAAAATTTCAAGACCAGAGACAATAGCTGGCACCAACGAGTCATGGTTACAACTAATGACTCATTGTGAGGCCCATTAGATTTGGACAGTTAATTTTTAAAACGGTTACCCAGGGGTATTTTTGTCAAATCCTAAGCTCCTACCGCATAAACTATGTCATTTTAGAGTATATTATCAAGGGATTAAGAAGGTTAGCGATCTTCCTCCCTCATTTCTAAATTTTCTTTGAATACCAGTATGTAGAAGACTTAGACAGACTTCTCAGGGCAAGGTCTAGGGTTCTGACTTCCTCTAAAGATTCCAAGAGCTTCTTCAGAGAATTTCTACTTCAGGTTTATGGGAATTCAACAAGGAGATTCTTCCATCCTTGTTTGCCAAAGATTTCCCTCAAAAGCCTTTTTTATTCTACCCCTGCAGGAGTTATGAATTAGGGCTTTTTCAGATAAATTATGATTGCTCTTAAACTCCACTTGTCTTGATAATTTTTATCACCCTAGCATATCATTTTTATGTCTTCGAGGTAGATTTCATAATATGATCTTCTCCCTAGTTTATTATGATATTTGGGTAGATTCTTACATGATTTAAAAGTTGGTCTAAAATGTTGTATTTTCCGCATGGAATGTTATTTGAGCATAAATCCTCAGAGCATATGATTTGAACTAAAGTTATTATTTCTAGACTATGAATATACTTAGTATTCTCTAAAAATGTCATGTGATCAATTTGACTCTTCAACAGTCTTTTGTTACATTCAGTAGTATCAGTTTATCTGCATGATCACCCTTTTTAGACTGTCACGACACTTTTAGACAAAGTAGTTCTGATAAGTCATATAACACAATTTCTTTTAGGTTCTTAGACTCTCAAAACACTTTAGATAAGTAGTTCTTATATAGTCCTAGGACATTAATTTCAAGCTATCATCTAGTTAGATATAAGTAGGTTTTCAGTGGGAGTAGTACTTAGCACCGAGGGGGTCGGGGTTCAGCGCACCCAGGTTCCAAGAACTACGTGCCACCATAGGTTATTAGCCTGAATGGGCCCCACATTATGATCATTGAGTTCAGCCACTATATCATGGAAAGGTACAATGGGCTCTCTTTGATGGGGTTTATACATCGAACTCCATGTCTAGCTCACGTGGTTACATGTCAGTTATAGGATCTCCCACAATATAGTTCAGACCAGTACAGTGATAGTCTCTGATTTAGTTTAGTCTTCCAGATTTCATGATATGCTTATGACCTTTAGAAAGTTATTAGTTCTACAGTATTATGATTCTAGATATGGTCATTGCATGTCTTGTCAGTACAGTTTCATGTTATCAGTATTCTTATGTTTATCTTATATCTCATATACTCATTACATTCAAAGTACGGACTGCATATTTTTATGTGATATATCATTTTAGGATATAGGCTCAGGTACCCAACCTCAGCACTGCAGGTAGTTCCTCTCAGTGATTCTCCAGTAGCTTTTAGTGGTAAGTCCTCATCTATAGAGGACTAGAGTTTCCTTTTAGTTTATGGTTTTCAGTTTGGCTTCTAGATATTGGAGTTAGTTGGGGGTTTGTCCCAGTAAGTCATCAGTTCTTTTTACAAGGCTTTCAGAAAGTGTTTATAGATTCAATTTGGGTTTTCAGTTTATGTTCAGATTTTTGTATTATTAATTAGTATTTACTTGTTTCCTTAGTCAACTTCCGCTTATTATTATTTTTAATAGATCAATTTTAGTAGAAGTATGTTTTACCATGGGTTTGCTAGGGGTCACTTGTGATTATGTACCGTGTCACGTCCAGCGTGTGAATACAGGTCGTGACAAACTTGGTATTAGAACATCAGATTTAGAGTGTCCTAGGATGTCTGAAAGCCACATCAGGTAAAGTCCTTTTCATGGGTTTGAAGTGCGCAAGACATATGAGGGGGAGGCTACAAGGTGTTTTTAGTAAAATTCCCTTTATTCATGATTCCTATCGTGCGTAATGTTTTGACTCTAATATGTCCTCCTAACTCGTGCTCTATTCATTTTCAGTCGAAGATGCCTCCCAAGAGAGGAAACGGAAGGAGGACCAACAATGCTAGTCAGCCAGCCCCACCAACTCCAGTAGCCCCTTAGGATGATCAAGTGTTACATGTAGTGTTTTGGGCTACTATTCAGATGCTGGCTCAGGCAATAATCAACCAGGTTAACCAGTAGGTCGTTGTGCCAGTAAATACTAATGGGTCAGCAGTTGTTGCCAAGCTTCAGGATTTTATTTGGATGAATCCCCGAGTGATTATGTTCGAATCCAATCCTCATGAGAAGAAAGTATAAAAGATCATCGTAATATACATACCCAACTAAGAGTCGGGGTTGAATCCATAGGGAATAGTTATTGGAAAAATAAATGTTGGGGAAAACAAGATCACAATTTGAATTAAAATCAACTACCAATTAAAGCAAGACAACCAAATTTATTGAAAAAATATTAGCAAGGGCCAAGGTGTGTTATTAATAGGGCTTCAATTAGGTTGGAATTAACTAGGAAATTGAATTATTACTTATAAGCATAAATAGCCATGGACAAGGTGGCACCCGATGTTTTTCAACCACTTAGGTGCCTTTTGCCTCGAGTTTTCTCAAACCTCAAGGTCCTAAATGATTCACCCACTATGACTTGGGTCAGATTTGAGCTATTTATAGCCTCAAATCTCTAATGGGTGGATGACTATGGGTTTTTTCTATCTCTAGGTCAACCCCACACATTCAAGACCCAATTACCTACCATTGCTTTCTCACCCATATTCAATTTTTCTTTTTAATTCAAAAATGGAATAAGTAGACATAACCACATTTGCAACTATGGTAATTCAGTTATAAATTGGGAGAAAATAATAGATTTATACTAAATGAGTATTTATAAGATCAATCTAGCAACACTCAATCCAATTTCGCCTCAATCATGCACACACACCTAGCAAAGTATTTAGCCACTCATAGACGAGAAATATGAGATTATATTAACAAATAAACTCATAAAATCATCATCAAGAGTTAATATCAAGCTCAAAATTGCTTTCAATGGTTGTTTGTACTTTCAAGATAAAGAAGAAGAAAAACTATTCAATATTTCTCTCTCTAACTCCAAAAATATGAAATGGAATATGCAGTACTTTTAGGGAATGTATAGAAATAGGTTAAAAATGATTCCCAAATCCTGTGCTAGATGATTTGTCCCTCTTGAAGAAGGCCTCACTTAAGAGTCACCGGCGTTCCGCATGTGCCCATCTGCGAGTTGCCGTTATGTCGCATCTGGGCCAGTGACTTTGGAATCTGGCTGGTGTTGGCAGCGGTGGTTCGCTAGTACTGACCCGCATTCCACCGGTGCACCTTCCACTTCACACCAGTGTCCGGTAAAACGCAGGTCCCCTTCTTCAGACTTCATGATTTTCTTCAATTTCTTGTTTTCTCTCTTTAAATTGAATTCCTTCAAAAACAAAAGAGAATGGGCATAAAATCCTCCTAAATGAATTGAAAATCAAACAAAGGCTCATGTTTAAAAGCCTAATGAGATTGTAAATTACCAACTCATCAAACCCCCAAACTTTAACCACTGCTTGTCCTTAATCAAGGCAATTCTTTATAGCTGAATTATTGGAGTAACCATGTCATTCTACATGAGATTTTGCAAAAAGGACCACTAGGACTCAGACAACCCCAAAATCACTCACCGGCTCAAAGGAAAAGAGGAGGCTCAACACTATATGCAAATGCTTCAAGAGATGACTACAATCAATTAGCATGATTCACTGTTGATTCCTTCGTTCCAAACAAGGGGCATGGTTGATCAAAGCAAGATTATATAGCATCTTAAGTCATTAAAAATTCACATTCATAGTTTTCCTTAAAGCTCACTACATTCTTATTTCAATCACATCTTTTGGCACATGCAAGCATGTTCCCAAAAGAAGTGATGCCCCTCACATCAAGAGAGAATACCCTTTAATTATCAAGAGAGAATCCCCTTTAATTATCAAGTAATTCACACTCAAGGGATTATAAAATGGAATTAATACACTCACTCTCACATAGAAATTCTCATCCACATAACTTGACCCATAGGCTTGCCCTTCGTGTAACTCACCACTAATATAGAGTTGCTACACTTAAAATCAATTAGTACTTGGAGGTCATGATGAAGGCTAGGGGTAAAGGTAGGATGACTTTTTAGTTCTAGTGACTAGAACTTCCCTAATGCCCTTTTTGTGAACACTTTTGCATACTTTATTTTTTTCGTGAGATCACCCCCACCTTATCTGTCCTTGAACAATATTTTCAATTTTGACACAAGAGTCATCATTATCTCTCTTTGGTTACCACTTTTAATCTCATGCAAGCGAGAGGCGGCACCTTTCCACAATTCGGTTCTTTTCCCTCAACCAATTCATTAATTTTTTTTCATAATGTGGTGCTACCTCACATTGAAGTTCACATCATTTTTCCATTTTTATTGTTGCGAACCGCAAACTTAAATTTTTGCCTCATCTTTCCCTTTTCTATTCCCACACTTTTGGGACTTCAAGCATTATTTTTGCATTTCTTCTCACAACTAGCAGTAGGGAGGATGGGTGCCAAAGAGGGACTACAAAAAGGGTAATAGGCTTGTAATGTGGTTCTCAAGGAAAAGGTTTAAAGGCTCAGCATTGGCTAACTAGGATTCATGCTCATTGAAGTCATATGGGTGAAGTAGCTGTTAAAAGAAAACCTAAAATCATATTCTAAGTGTAACTACATCTAGGATTTTGCCATGGATTCACACTTGGGGAAAGTTCTAGACAATCGTTCATGCAAAAGAATTAAACTAAAATCTTTCCCACAAAGCATCACCCTCCAAGAGGTTCACACTATTTTTATCACCACATCAAGAATCATAAAACAAGATATCATGTGAATCAAAAATCAAAACAAAGAATGTGTAATTTATGACAAAAGAGTACTCAATGTTCAAATTCAACTACCCTTTTCCCCTCAAAATTTATTTTTAAACTGCCATGCCATTTAAGAAATTTTTAGTGGTACCTCAATCATTGACTCAAAAAGAACTCTAAACTCAGCATTTTCCCTTAACAAAGTTTCCTCTCAATCCATCATTAGGAGATACCACCCGATTTGATAATAAAAGAAAAGAAAAGAGAATTGTTGCTTGCGAAAGAACTGTGGCATAAAGAAAATCGTTAGAGTTTATTTATTGATTGCTATGAACAAAAGTGATAACCAAAACATGGGTCAACAACATTTTGCAATTTAAAACAATCCATCATTGGCACTAACAATTCAACAAAAGATTTTTCATTTAGAAAACTGCCGACAAGGGAATTCTAACACAATTAAAAATTAACAATCAACCAGAGCATGAGAAATTTAGCTCGGTAAGGGAAACAAAGATACCAACAAAAGACAAACAAAAAGGGATACATACCCCACCCCCAACTATGAATGTACATTTTCTCCAATGTAAACATTAAGAACAACAAGGGTGGTGGGAACTTCCTAAAGCAGTTACTCCTCTTCATCATCATCGGTCTCTTCATCTTCATCAAGGACGCCCATGTGTGGTTAATCCTCCACACCTAACCCCTCTAATAGATCATTGATAGAGCCCCAGGCTGTGGATGGGGTAGCCATGGCTAAATCAATGGCACTCTCAAGTCCAGGTCTACCATAGGTGTCGGGTCTCTCAACTCCTGCACCTCTGCTCGAAGAGAAGAGATAGCTCCCTCCACTACATCTACTCGGGTGCGAGCGTGGTCAAGTTGCCAAATACATTCTTCATCTCCCACTTTAAAATTCTTGCAATAAGAGCCGAGAGATTTTGGGCTAGCTTTTGGAGTTGGATTTCATGGGATTGTGTCATCTCAACTAGCCTTTGTACTCCATTTGTGGTGAGAGGATGTGGGAGGAAGTGAAGACCCCCTAAACTGTGCTTCTCCAGGTGCATGCTTCGACACCTTAGGGTATGGCATATTGAGATCGGGAGAAATGGGGGTGTCCTATCATAGGAGGTGGAGCCCTCAGGAGTCTCTAAAGCTTGCAACCTCTTTTTCTTCACCTTGGGTGCCTCAACATCCCTTTTTCTCTCTACTTTTATTACACTGATGGCGGAGCTAGGAGATTCGTCAGGGAATAATGGAACCCCTAAATTAAGGCAAAACTGAGAAACAAGCACCGCATATAGCATAGACGTTCGCTACTGCTTTGCCCTACACTTTATTTTGGTAGCCACAATCTTATCGAAGTTGATGGGCACCCTAGTCATGATGCAGGAGACGAGAATAGTTTCCTCCAAGTTCACTCGTTGGTCATTATTTGATGGCATAATTCGACCACATAAAAACTCCAGCAACAACTTTTCTTCGAACTTGAGATCATGCCTTGAGATCTCACCACCCATGGAGGCACATAAGGGCTAACCATTGGCAATGATTGGAGCTATCCAGCTGAACTAATTTTCTTTATTAGCCACTATTTATGCATACTCAGTTCCTGGATCTATCTCATCACCCCAAAACAATGCATTGATGGCAGCCCAAGTAATATCGACCTCCACACCTCGACCCCTTACTGAAGGAAGGCAGGGAAGCTCATCAACCTTTCTTTTATGCTTCATTACCTCCTGGCGTGCTTGATAAGAAGCATAAAACTCTAGCTCAAAAATATGTGCCATTGGTGGTGGTTGAATTGGGAAATGATAAAGGGGAATTCATTTCTTAGCCCCATCAGATCAAACCTCTTCTCCGTTGTGATCGGCCCTCATTCACAAATGACAAAATGTGCCTATATGTCAGGCACACAGAAAAAGATGGCCTCTCTGGTGTTGAAGGAGGTTGGGGCTGCCTTGGCCTTCCCTTTTCCTTTACTTTTGGATGTGGAGAGTGCCCTGCCCTTGTCTCCTTGCCTGGATGAAGTCATTATGCTACAGGAGAAATATTAGTGCCACACAATCCTTTTTTTGTGTTTTTGAATGATATGAAATTGAAAGAGATAGCTAAACTAAGTTAGAAGTAAATATGTAAAAATTGGATGATAACAAAGTGGAATGTTAAAATTATGCACTAGAAACACCGACCGTGCAACTACGAAATGCCAGTTGAGACCTGTGAAATGCAACTGTAATGCATGCTTGGACAGACGGCTGGGCAGAGGTGCAGAATACTGGGGCAACACTAATGTTCCATTGGTCATGATTCATGAAGCAGAAGTGAAATGCGAGTGTTAGGCAGTGGCCTGAAGCCTCACACCCTCACCTACACTTCAGCTAGCTTTTCACCGAGCCTGACTAGCAGCTCGCTGGCGAAACGTCGCCCCAAATATCTTATACCAAATTAGTTGAAGAACAATTCCCTCAAATTCGAACCTCACTCAACAAACCATCTCATGATTATATACCTACTTAAACAGCACAACAAAAGAAAAATTAGAATTCTCCCTTAAGAACGACGTCAACCGATCTATCATCGGGCAAATTGTGCATTTTAAGCGATCGGGGTTACTCTGACTTCACCCCCAACCATTATATCTAGCTCACCATTACATAAGCAATTTCTACAAAATACATACCTCCCTAACATTATCCAACTATTCAAACCCCCAACATACCTACATTATAAGAATCATTCAATCAAAAGAGAATTACAAAATAGGAAATGGGGAAATGGGTATGGAAACTTATAGATGTCGCATGCTTCATTTTTCTACTCACATTCTCAACAACAACAAGATAAAAGTAAGGATGTACATACCAATTGAGTGTTGAGAAAAACTACTTAGATAGTAGCTTGTGTCTTGACCAACAATGGTGTTTTCCAAAGAGTGAGAGCTTATTTTGCCAAGAGAGACTTTGAGTGAGAAGTAGTGAAATAAAAGAATTATAATGAGGGTTTTATAGACTGAAGAGAGGGAGTGTGATTGGGTGGTGAAAAGCTGGGTTTTAATGGGGGTTTAATGGAGGGAAGTTGGGAAAGTGGAAGGTGTGAAAATGGGGTATTTGGGAAAATGGAAAGGTTGTGGGGGAGATGAATGGTGGAGAGAGTGAATTTTGGGAAGGTAAAAGGGTTATTTTGATCGGTTTTGATTTTTGAAATTGCCACGGGTGGGGTTGGTCAATGGGTCGGTCAAGTTTTTTAATTAGAATACGTACCTTTACCTACACCTGAACCTACGGCCACCGGTGGTATCAATGTTTTGCTAATTCAAGCACGGGTGACCTGTCCATTTTTACAGTTCACTATTTTGCATGTTGTAGTTGAATGGCGGTTCGCGGGTTGCTACCTGTGTTCCATCAATAGGTCGCAGTTCTCACCCACACTCCCAGGTTTACTAGTTGAAGTCGGTGCATAATAGTCAAGTCGTTGATTGGTCACTAGCGTTTTGCCAGTAAACTGTCGGTTCTCTTGCTTTTTACTCCCAGCTTTCGTCTTCTCTCTCGCATTGGTGCGGCGGTTTTTGCCTGAGTACCTTCATTTCGCAGGTCTCACGCCATGAGTTGCCCTATTTTCTTCTATCTGGTTCGTCGTCCAATCCATCCTACAAAACAAAATCACAAAAATATCAAAGCATTAACATTAAACAAATACTTGGGTTGCCTTCCAAAAAGCATCTTATTTAACATTGTGGTGCGACGGATACTTCCTCAATTGTCAATACTACGGAGGGTCATCCTCCGAATCAGCCTCAACATTCCAAATTTCATCTTGCTTTCCATCATCATTGAAGACCCCTATCACCTTGCATTCATCGGGGGGATTGGTGGTTTGACATATATTAAAGGTGACTTCATCACCTCTACTTTGAACATCAACTCCCCTAACTCCACTAGTGCTCTTCCCGTGGCTAGTAGTGGCCACCCCAGAATGATGGGCACCTCAATATCCATTTCACAATCCAATACTAGAAAGTTGGATGGAAGGATGAACTTGTCCACTCGGACCAAAGAATCTTCTAGCACTCCCATGGGTTTCTTGATAGACTTGTCCACCATTAAGAGCCTCATAGTAGTAGGCTTGAGATTCCCCACACCAAGCTTCTTAAAAATGACAAGAGGCATCAGTTAATGCTCGCGCCAAGGTCACACAAGGCCTTTTTGAAAACACACAGCCCAATGGTGTAGGGGATAGTAAAAGCTCCAGGATCCTCTCTTTTGGGAGCAAGATTGATCACCATCATAACATTGCGATAATGTGTTACTTCTCATACACCAGCTTCAACCACCTTCTTTTTCTTCAGTAATCCTTTCATGAATTTCACATAGCCTGGCATTTGGAGCAATGCATCCACCAAAGGTATATTTATGGACAATTTGTTGAATATCTCAATGAATTTATGAAACTAATGGTCCTCCTTCTTTGTTAGCCTTTGAGGATGAGGAGGTGGAATCCTAGGCTCTTGACCCATATCGGTTAAAGCCTCTTTGCTTGTTTCCTCCTCAACAGCCTTCTCAGGGTTAACATCAACTTCCCCTTCATCAAGTTCTTCGGTATCATAAACAACATTTGGTTCTTTTGGCACCTCATCATTTACACCACTTCCTATTTTGGGGTCAACAACATTTTTTGCTTAACACCCCCATCAACCAACACTTTGCCGCTCCCCGTGACGATAGCCATGCAATGATTGTCCTTCTTGGGATTAAGCATAGTGTCACCAAAGAGAGTCCCTTTCATTCTGGGGTTCATTTACATGGACAAGGGATTCATATGAGCTTCTAAATGCTTGATAGAAACTGAATGCGAACTCATTGTTTGGGAGAGGTTAGAAACCTCCCTTTTTAGCTCTATCAGCCCTTTATCTTTCGATTCCACCCTTTTTAGCACTCTAACCAGCATCTCTTCGATCTTGGATCTTCCCACATCACTCACACCAGGTTTCAATTGGGGATTATTAGCCTTTGGATGGAGAACATATGGGTTTGAGCTTCGTGATAATGTTCCCCATCACTATCTTGATCACGATTACCCCATCTGTCATTTCCATCAATCCAACCTTGGTTGTTGCGGTTTCTCCATCCTTGATTCTTTTCCCATGGGCGCCAAGGGACTTGATTGGCACCTTGGTACCATGGTCAAGAACCCCCTATTTGATTTGCCATGAATTGGCACTCTTCCTCGTACCTTGGCGGTGAAGCTTCACTCTCATATTGCGTAGGACCTTGAGTCCCCATAACATTAATATTCTTGGACCCAGTTCTCATAACATGCTTTGTCATCAATTCAAGATAGGTCACCATCTTTGCTAGGGTCTTATCCCTTTCTTCATCTCTTCTCCTCATCTCAGCAGTCACTACTCTTGGACTAGCACTGCATGAGGGTACTTCAGTGTCCCTCGTATGTCAAGATAGATTTGTTTTAGTCATTCTATCCAAAAGAGCTCTAGATATACTATAGGGATGGTCCATGAGGGATCCTCCAGCTAAGTTTATTGTCCACGAATTTGTTAATGGAATCCAAGGATCGATATGAACTCCGAAGGAGCACTCTATCCGGTAGCTCGTGGTTTGGACATAGGGCCACTTTCTTCTTGAACCGAATTCATGCTTCATGTAAAGGTTCACCCTGGATCTACCTAAAGTTGGTAATATCATCTCTCAACTTTGACATCCTCGAAGGAGGGAAGAACCTATCTAAGAAAGCTTCAATAAACTCTTTCCATGAAGTGATACATCCCGGAGGAAGTTCCTCTAGCCACATGGTAGCTTCCCCAATCAAATAAAATTGGAAGAGCCTCAATCTAATCAAATCTTGGCTTATATTTGTGATGTGGAAAGGTTGGAATGTCTCAAGGAAATTCCAAATATGTCAATTTTCATCTTTAGCCGGCTGACCTCCGAAGAGTCTTTTCATTTGCAGCAGCTGTAAACATTGTGTTGCTCACGTGAAACACCATATTCCTCATCGTGGCTGGTAGGCAAATGGCACCTGCTCTGTCTGGCATCATAGAATCATCATCCTCTTTGTCCATATGACTATCCACTGAACTTTCTTGAGAGTGTTGGCTAATACTGATCGTCCTAAGAGATGCCTAAAAACAACTACAATTGTAAAAAACAAAACACAAGATGCTAAATTAATTCAAATAAACAATCAACTAAGGGCTATCTAATCCTATTCTCAGGTAATGGTGCCAAAATTGATGAAGTTCAAATCCACTCGTCACAAGGAGGAAGTGTAAACGATCATCACAATATAAATACCCAACTAAGAGTTAGGGTCGAATCCACAGGGAATGTCGATTAGATAACATAAAAGTTCTTTTTTGAATTGAATTCATCCATGCATTAAAAATGACAAAAATAAAGGTGGGGGGAAAACGAGATCACAATTTGAATTAAAATCAACTACCAATTAAAGCAAGGCAACCAAATTGAATGAACAAATATGAGTAAGGGCTAGGGGTATGCTATTGATGGGGCTTCAATTGGGTTGGAATTAACTAGGAAATCGAATTATTACATATAAGCATCAATAGACATAGACGAGGTGGCACTCGATGTTTTTCAACCATTTGGGTGCCTTTTGCCTCAGGTTTTCTCAAAACCCAAGTTCCTAAACAATTCACCCGCTATGACTTGGGTCAGATTTGAGCTATTTCTAGCCTCAAATCTCTAATAGGTGGATGACTATGGGTTTTGGCTATCTCTAGTACAACCCCACATAATCAAGACCCAATTACCCACCATTGCTTTCTCACCTATATTCAATTTCCCTTTTCAACCAAAAGTGGATAAGTAGACATAACCTACATTTCCAACTATGGTAATTCAGTAATAAATTGGGGGAAAATAATAGATTTATACTAAATGAGTAATTATATGATCAATCTAGTAACATCTAATGCAATTTCACCCCAATCATGCACACACCCCTAACAAAGTATTTATCCACTCATAGATGAGAAATATAAGATTATATTAACAAATAAACTGATAACATTTATCATCGAGAGTTAATATCACAAAATTCTTTTCGATGGTGGTTTGTACCTTGAAGAAGAAGTATAAGAAAAACTATTCAATATTTCTCTCTCTAACTCTAAAAATATAGAATGGAATATGCAATACTTTTTAGGGAATGTATAGAAATAGGTTAAATTCTCCTCAAATCCCGTGCTAGATGATTTTTCCCTCCGAAAGACGGCCTCACATGTGAGTGGCCACCGCTCTGTCGCATCTGGGACTAGTGACTTTGGAATCTGGCTAGCATTGGCACCGACGGTTCATAGGTGCTGACCCACATTCTGCCGGTGCACCTTCCACTTCACACCAGTGTGCTCCTGCGTTTGGCCAGTGTTTTCCCCGGTCTCTTCCGGTGGAACGCAGGTCCCTTTCTTTAGACTTCATGCTTTTGTTCAATTTCTCGCTTTCTCTCTTTAAATCAAATGCCTGCAAAAACAAAAGAGAACGAACATAAAATCCTCCTAAATGACTTGAAAATCAAGAAAAAGCTCATGTTTAAAAGCCTAATGAGTTGGTAAATTACCAAATCATCACCCATCATTTCATGAGTCTAAAGTAGATGAGGACCCACGGAAATTCATTGATGAGATCAGAAGATCACTCAAATCATGGGTGTTACCTCGGTTGAAAGTGCAGATTTGGCTGCTTATCAATTGAAGGGGTTGTGTCACATCCCAAACCCAGGGAGACGTGACTGGCACCTGGTGCCACCACTGATATGAGCATACCCAATGCCTAAAATAAAACAAAGGCTAGAACCGATGAGGTTTGACAACACAACAACTATAAAATCAGAATTAGACGATAGACTATAGCAGAAGTTGGCTCACTTGACCAACCAAGAAAAAATAAATACCATATGTTGTCAAGGCCACGGAATGGAAAACAACTATATAACATGGCCCACCTGGCCTATAACAACATACTAAAACCACAGCAATGTCTATGAGCCTCTATGGATACATTAGTAATCAAATGATCGGGACAGGGCCCCGAACTACCTTTAACTCAAACATCTGGCGACTCCGAAAGACCTGGAGCCCACCAACTCAGTTGGAACTCCACTCAGCACCCAAGAACCCGATCTAACAGCCCACCATCACCTGCAGGCATAAATGCAGCGCCCCGACTAGGGCGTTAGTGCAATAATATACCAAGCATGAAAGGCAGAAACAACTGGAAGACTTAGGTTAGAGATCAATAGATATACCAGATATCGCAGAAGGAGAACTCAACGTAAGTAAACACATAGAACCTACCTGGCCCCCATAAGCCTCGCAAGTACAAGCAAACATACAAATAGAACCTACCTAGCCCCCATAAGCCTTGAAAGTCCAAAAGTAAATAACAATACAACGGCACTTAGCCGACCCATCTCACCTGTCATCGCCGCTAGACCTCTCAATGGCCTCAGCTAACACCAGCCAACATCTAGCATCCACTGCTATCAGATAATATATAACACAAACAACAACCACAGTGTAATGCCAAGAAAATCAAGAGTAAACACCAATTAATCAACATCATCAATCAAGCACTGTAGGACACTCTCTCGGCTGCGCACAGTTAGCAGAGCTCAATCCATCTGGGAGAACAAATCGCGATCCTAGGAAGGCTCAGACATGTCGGACCACTTTCGAATCATGTCTCAACTCGACACTACGGAGGAAATCATTCTCAACCCCATAGGTCATTTCACTCCTTGGGCTCAACCCCTCAGCTGGAAACACTCTCGTGCATCGGGTATCCACAAGCCATAAGGTACCTCGGGCTCGACCCCTAGCCGGAACAACTCTCGTGCATCGGGTATCCACAAGCCACAAGGCCTCAAACATAGCACACACACAATCAACAATAGTAATACATGATCAAACATCCCACAATACACTCTACTCACCAATAACATAAAAGGACACGACCAAACCAGCCCAAGTGTCCCCACGGTCGTCACGTGCCATCGACATGGCTGACACGACCATCGAATCAAATATAATAAGAGATCATAGAAACCATTGACCTTAACCTCTATAAACCCTCATTCACTTTTCAATATAATCACCTAATTGTATTAAATCAAACATCCCACAACTTGCTACAAGAACCACACGCCTAACATACAGCCTCGCGACACAAGCCTAATAATTTGCCATGTCTGCGATTCTCCGCACTCAAGCCCGATCCACCAACCAAACCAGCACCTTATACACACCTCTATCACCATATAACCAGAACCACAATATTTCAATAATAACACAACACAAGCCTTCACAAAACAGCCAACACACACGTCAACACAGACGACAACGGCTACGGAATTCATGCCGACAAAGGGAGGGACAAGCCTAACATACCTTAGCTTCAAGCCTAGAAGAACTTGAACCTTCAACACCATGAACCTACTTCCTAAAGGCAGTCCAAAATTCTGCCAAAACGCATCCAACACAACTAAACAATAAAATACGACAAATGAAGCTTACCCGACAAGATTCATAGAAATTCGACGATAGAAACTCCAAGACAACAACATAACGGGGTTAAAACACCAATAACCAACCTTAAAAACTAAGGAGAACAAAAGGAAGAAGTCTTACCAACAGCTTCACCACGAAATAGACACCAACAGCCCGGAAAAGACACCAAACCACGGACTACACGTGATTCCCGACGTCCTGACATGAAAATCATGTTAAACCATGGCTTCTAACCCCAAAACCAAAGGAAAACCATGGAGAGAACTTTAGAGAGGTTTATTATAAAGTAGGTTGCTGAAAAATGAATTTGGATAAAGAACAACCGACCAAAGGGGCTTAAATAGCCTTCCACCGCCTTAAGACCATGTGAGGTGCCTGCTTGCGTGGTCTCTCAAAAACGTGAATATCCCTCTATTCTGAAGTCGGATTGACAAACGGTTCGATGCACTGGAAACTAGACTCATAGTATTTAATTTTATAGGTCGCACACCCCCTAATCCTTATAGATTACGAGAAAAGCCTCAAGACATTTGACCTAAATTTCAAGAAATATCAAGAAGAAAATTTTTGCGATAACTTTTTTTCTAAATTTTTTTCCACAACTTGATCGATATCCAATATTAAATACGACCATAAAGTGACTCAAATAACTCAAAACACTTCCTTCTTAGCCTATTATGTACTCTTAGACCAACCTCAAAAGTATGATTTTATCGCTCAAATTATCCGGGGTGTTACATCCTCCCCCCTTAGAAACATTCGTCCTCGAATGTTGGACGACACGCACGACTCCCAACTCATGGACCGACACAGCACGACACCGCACGACATAGCCGCACATGAAAAGCCTACTAGAAACAACTTCAAACAACAAAACATTGCACCATGTTGAGGCGCGATACAATTATAACCATAATCAAAATAAGAATCTTGCCTGCCGCCATGTCTAGCCACTGACCGGCTATAATTCATCAAGTTACAAGCATCCCTGCAAGAGTCAGCAAACGTGAGTCTGGACCCAACTCCTATGACATCTGACTTCTCGCATGATTTCGATCCAGAAAGAAGGGTAACAATCCTAAATGGCCTGTAGGCTCCTGTTTATAAGTACACTGCGCAATGCACACATAAATAAGACTCTACTAGACAAAGCTCATAGACTCCCTAGGATGAACTGCTCTGATACCAAGTCTGTCACATCCCAAACCCGGGGAGGCATGACTAGCACCTGGTGCCACCCCTGATATCAGCATACGCGGCGCCCAAAACTAAAACAAAGGCTAGAACCGATGAGGTTCGACAATACAACAACTATAAAATCAAAATTAGACGATAGACTATAGCGGAAGCTGGCTAACCTGAACAACCAAGAAAAAATAAATACCAAATGTTGTCAAGGCCACAGAATGGAAAACAACTATACAACATGGCCCATCTGGCCTAAAAGGACACGGCCAAACTAGCCCAAGTGTCCCCACGATCTTCACGTGCCATCGACATGGCTGACACGATAGTCGAATCAAATATAATAAGAGATCATCGAAACCATTGACCTTAACATCTCTAAAATCTCATTAACTTTTAATATAATCACCTAATCGTATTAATCAAACAGCCCACAACTTGCTACAAGAACCACACGCCTCACATACGGCTTCGCGACACAAGCCTAATAATTCTCCATGTTTGCGATTCTCTGCACTCAATCCCGAGCCACCAACCAAACCAGCACCTTATACACACATCTATCACCATATAAATAGAATCACAAGAGTTCAATAATAACATAACACAAGCCTTCACAAAACAGCCAACATACACGTCAACACGGACGACAACGGCTATGGAATTCATGCCGACAAAGGGAGGGACAAGCCTAACATACCTTAGTTTCAAGCCTAGCCGAACTTGAACCTTCAATACCAAAAACCTACTTCCTAAAGGCAGTCCAAAATTCTTCCAAAATGCAGCCAACACAACTCAACAATAAAACAAGACAAACGAAGCTTACCCGACTAGATTCATAGAAATTCGATGGTAGAAACTCCGAGACGACAACCTAACGGTTTTAACACACCAATAACCAACCTTAAATACTAAGGAGAACAAAAGGAAGAATTCTTACCAACATACTCACCACGAAATAGACACCAACAGCCCGGAAAAGACACCAAACCACGGACTACACGCGATTCCCGACTTCCCGACATCAAAATCATGTTAAACCATGTCTTCTAACCCCAAAACCTAAGGAAAACAATGGAGCGAACTTGAGAGAGGTTTCTTACAAAGTAGGTTGCTGAAAAATGAATTTGGATGAAGAACAACCGACCAAAAGGGCTTAAATAGCCTTCCACTGCTTTAAGACCTTGTGAGGTGCCTGCTTGGTTGGTCTCGTGAAAATGCGAATATCTCTCTACTCCGAAGTCGGATTGACAAACGATTTGATGCACTGGAAACTAGACTCATAGATATATAATCTGATAGGTTGGAAACCCCCTAAATCCTTATAGCTTGGGAGAAAATCCTCGAGACATTTGACCTAAATTTCAAGGAATCTCAAGAAGAAATTTTTTGCAATAACTTTTTTTCCGAATTTTGTTCCACAACTTGATCGACATCCAATATTAAATACAACCATAGAGTGACTCAAATAAATCATAATAATTCCTTCTTAGCCTATTAAGTACTCTTAGTCCTTCCTCAAAAGCACGATTTTATCGCTCAAATTATCCGGGGTGTTATAGGTTGGCTTAGATTTGGAGTAGCAGTGGATGGAGGGAAGGCGAAATGGTGCAGGTCCAGTGAAATGGGAAGAGTTTATGACTTCATTCCTGGACAGTTTCTTTCCCCTATAGTTAAGGGAATCTAAGGCTACTAAGTTTATGAACTTGAGGTAGAAAGACACAACAGTGTAGGAGTATGCATTAAAGTTCACTCAACTATCAAGGTAAGCTCCGGAAATGGTTACTAAGCCAAGGGCTCACATGCTCAAGTTCGTGAATAGAGTCTCAAACTTGGTGGTCAAGGAGTGCAGAACCGTGATGCTCACCAAAGACATAGACATCTCCAGTCTCATCATCCATGCACAATAGAGAAAGGCAGAGAAATTGAAGGAGATAGAAAGGGAAAGTAAGCGGGCGAGGACAAGTCAGTTTGAGTATTCCAAACATAGTTCAGGTGGTGGTAATCGCCCCCTGAAGCAGCAACAGAGGCCTCCAGCGCCTTCTTCGATTAGTTCTTCATCTTCTAGGTCCCATAAGGATAGGAGGGGTCAGACATCAAGCTCCCAGTCCTACAACTATGTCTCCGGCAGTCGTGCTTTTCCAACATGTCCTAAGTGTGGTAAGAATAACCTAGGTGAGTGTTGTCTGGGCAAAGAGGGTTTTTTTTATCGTGGCCAGCTGGGTCACAAATTATGAGATTGTGCGTCAGCAAGATGGGGAAGGCCCAGACCACTACATCAGTAGTTCCACCAGGTCATCCAAATCAGCAGGTGCTACCTCGGGGACAGGTGGCAATCAGTGCCAGAATCAATTTTATGCATTATCCTCCCGTCAGGACCAAGAGAACTCACCTAACATAGTGATTTGTATGTTACATCTTTTTCAAATAGATGTGTATACTTTACTAGATCCAGGAGTCACACTTTCCTTTGTGACTCCCTACATCGCTGTCCAGTTTGATATTAGTCCAAAAATCCTTTTAGAGCCATTTTTAGTCTCTACTCTAGTTGATGAGTCACTTGGAGCTAGCTGGGTGCATAGAGATTCTTTGGTTATAGTGTTACATAACATGTAACACGCCGAAAGTTTCTAAGAATGCACTCCAGACTTAAGATGGGAAAACCAAAAGGGAAGTGAAAAATTTTCCTCAAAACGAGTCGAGGTACGACTTGTTTGATGACACCACGAGTCATGGTGAGACTCATTGCAAGCAGTACATAAAGGTTTGTTTAGATTTTTGAAGTAACTACCCATGTCACGACTCATGTGGGGAGGAGATGAGTCGTGGGTTCCTTGTCACGACCAGTAGCCTAAGATGTCAAGATTCCAGGGGATGTGGGACTTGACGAATCGTTAAGCTCAGTAACGAGTCGTCCTGAAGAGTCGCCGAGTGAAATCTATAGAAAAATATGAGTTGGGACAGTGGAGACAACGGGAGATTAGGATGAGTCGTTACATCCAGCCATAATTCGTCGTGCCAGTAGTGGGATGAGAGATCAGGATTTGTTGGCTTCAATGGTAATGGAGGGAGCCACGAGTCGTTACGTCAAAGAACGACTCGTGGAGTTAGTCGTCGGCAGGTTTGAAGGATTTTTTAGAAAACTCCAGTGCACTCCATGGCTTGACTCACAAGTCGTTGTCAAGCCCATGACTCATGGAGTGTCTCGCGGGGTCTAGCAGCATGATTTTTCCTGCATTTTACCAAGGGCATTTTCGTAAAATTCTATGCTCCTAACTCCTAAACTATGTCGTTTTGAGTATGGTATGGGACGTTTTTAAGGGGTAACTAGCCTAAACCCTCATTCTACATCAAATAACTCTCAAACCCTTCTTCCTCCTCTCTCTCAAGATTCAAGGATTCTTCAATGGATTATTCAAAGGCTTTAAGGTCAAGGTCAAGGTCAAATGGGAAATTCTTCGAAGTAGGTATGCGAGTTTTTCAACAAGGATATACTTTCATCCTTGTGCCCAAAAATATTTTATCAAAAACCCAATTTCAATTATTCTAGAAAAGCATGACCTAGAGTTTTGATTAATGGGTGATTTTTTTTCTATGTCTTCTTGAATTCTAAAGCTCACTAGGATTATGAGCTAATTGTGATTATGATACAATTTGAATATCTCGAATTATGTGTTAGAGGGTGAAAATGCATGGTTATAGAATGTTCTTCATGAGATGGCTTGAACGATGATTGAGGTTTTATTATTGTCCACTCAATTGAATCAATGACTCGAATCCATGTATAAAATATGTGAGGATTGTAAGAATTCCCTATTGATTAGAATATACTATTTGCTACATATGTTGAGATGAGATTATCGGGTATGGGCTTGATCAATTGAAAGTAAAATATGTATTTTCATTATGTTTTCTAGGGAACTAGTTGGGTATGAGGTAAATCTATGATATTGGCCTAATTATTACATCTTTCTCATAAATTGCAGTGAATTATGAAATGGGTCTTATGAAATGAAAATTTATGCTTCTCCCAAGAATTCGTTGTAAATGCTTAAAGTATGAGTTAAGTGCGTAGGCTTCCAGATCATAATTGCTCTAGTAAATAACTAAAGAAAATCGATAGATGGGAGATAGAAAAATCGAAGAGAAATGAACTAATTATAGAAATATCTCTCTATCTCTAAGGTTCACTAATTATTTGACTGTTGGCGGGTCTCTTTGTTTGTTTTGTCCGGAAAGAGGAGGACTCAATGATTATTCATTCGCTGGAACCAGAAGCTAAAATTTTGGTAGATAGGGATCCGGTAAAAACTTCTTTCGAGGAATGGGCCAAACCGGGTCATTTCTCAAGAACAATAGCTAAAGGTCGTGATACTACCACTTGGATCTGGAACTTACATGCTGATGCTCACAATTTCGATAGCCAAACCAGTGATTTGGAGGAAATCTCTCGAAAAGTATTTAGTGCACATTTCGGTCAACTCTCCATCATCTTTCTTTGGCTGAGCGGCATGTATTTCCACGGTGCTTGTTTTTATTATTATGAAGCGTGGATAAGTGATCCAACTCACACTGGGCCTAGTGCCCAGGTGGTTTGGCCAATAGTGGGCCAAGAAATATTAAATGGTGATGTACCATAAATGACCCTATGATATATGTTGAATGATACGAATTCGAAACTTGAATGTTGTGGAAGTTTAATGCATGATGTTAATCTATAAATGCCCGCTAATGTGAGACGTTTGAAGAAATATTGATTTGGCACCATGACGATATGAATTAAGATGATAACGCATGAGAATGATATTTTAGACTGTTGGGCTTGTTGTTAGTAGAAATTAGCCCTAATCCTTTCGAAATGAATGTGGTATGATGAAAATAGTGAATGTTCATGTTTCTGACTAGTTGTAGTAGCATAGACTAGATGTATAATGCCAGATCAGTACTCCTTATGTTCTAGTCAGCCAGGGACTCTCCATAGCCGAGAATGTTTCCCTTGGTCCGCTGGGGATCCTCCATAGCAGAGAGTGACTCCCTAGTTCAGTCGGGATCCTCCACAGCAGAGAGTCACTCCCCAGCTTAGTTAGGACTTTCCCTAGTATAGAATGATCCCCTTAGTCATGTTATCTGCATGATGCAGTTCTGCATATTTAGACTTCACTTTATAACAGATATAATGTAATGAGATAAAGACTCAGTTACCAGCAGTAATCTAGTACAGTGTTGTCATGACCCGAATGTACACCCGGATCGTAGACACGGGACAAGAGACCCCGAGAGACCCCAAGTCGACCCATGGCTCATGCATACAACTAATCTCATTCAAATAAGCGGATTGATAATCCTAAAAGCATAGCTGAAAAATAATTATAGCATAACATCAGGAATTACTGGACATATACACAACTGAGTGCTACATACTTGTCTGAAAGCCTCTAATACATAAGATGGGTTGATGGGACAACATCCCCAACTAACCCGACCAATACTGAAACATAAACAACATGAAAGTTTATCAAACAGCCCTCGGAACATGAGAACTCACCAATAAGCTGAAAGCATAAGCTGAGATGGACTAAGGATGAGGATGAGCCTGAGATCCGGGCACTGTATCATGAAACGATACAGCATATAAAATATGCGGTCAGTACGTGGAATGTACCGAGTATGCAAGGTAAGTAAAATAGATATTTAAAAGTAAAACAAAAATCATAAGTAACGTAGAAGAAGGACATCATGCATATATCATAAACTTCGTAAGAAAACATAAGGCTCAAGGCTTTCAAATCATTCATAAAGCATTCATAATCATAATCATAGGTAAAAATTATCAAAACATAACTTGAGCCAATAACATAACTATAATAATGCATAAGACATACGGAACAATGAGAGGACTCGTCATAACAGACACCATCATGGTAGAGCCTTTCATGATGCCCCAACTATCTCACTCAAGTGGGCAAAGCCAACCCTGGCTTGCCAGGCGAGGGTCGTGCATTAGGCGTGATATCACATTTGAGGGGATCATTATCTATACATCATATCATTAAAAACTCATGGTGGCACGTTGTTAAGAGACACCAACGTAGTCCTTTGAACGTCGGGCTGCTCGGTGCTAGACACAGCTCCCAAAAATATGCATATAGGCTCATACATAAATCAATAACATCATGCATTAAGATTCATTGGCTAAAATATAACATTTATCATCATTGATCCAATATAAAACATGATTAGCCAAGAATCATAGGCCCTTTTGATTGGCCAACATCATAAATGGATAAATCATGTTATTCACTCATAAATCATAAATCATTCTTTAACATATGGGCATTTCCTAATACTTCATCATATTCATTTCTTTCAAAATATGTTCATAAACATGGGAACTTGGAAATCATGTTTTTCCATCATCAATAAACTCAAATTATAGAGTTGTCATCATAAATCATAACTTTCATGAACTTTCATCAAATGGGCAGTTTAGATTTAAAAGATTGAAACATGATTTTTGAAGAAAATAATATAAAACCAGCCCATCATTCATAATTCAATAATTAAGACTCAATTAAATCATACCCATAAGGAGAAATCAGTAAAACCCCATAGACTTGAATAGGAGGATTCATGATTTAAATTGAGATTTGTGCATGGGTGGGAAAGAATTTCACCCATTCTAGAACCCTACATACTTGGGAATGGATTGACTCAAAGTTCCTTGAATACCCACAACCAAATTGATAAAAAATTGGGGAAGAAAACCTTGAATCTCCCAAAAATCACTCTAAAGTTCTTGCATGAGAATGGGCATGCATAAAGGACTTAACCCATCTTATCTCGCTCAGAAAAATATCCAAAACGACGTAGTTTTAGGATCTTAAAACATGGAAAAGTTGGATATGCCCTTAATGAACCTTCCCTGAAATCTGGCCGGATGGAACCCACGGGTGGTACCAACGGGTTGTGGGAACCACCAATGACCCGTCTTGTCCCTTGTTGAATGGACTTCTGAGTGCCTTCTCTCAGAACTAACCAATGGACGGATAGGACGACTCGTCCTTTGAAACCATGATCCGTTACACCGTCCGTTGTTTGCTCATCATAAGATTTGAACCCGCTTACCACGAGCCTCACCACGACTCATGGTTCCTTCCAACGAGTCATGGTATCAACCCGTCGCCTACACTGTAATTTATTAGCCTCCAACAACGACCACAACCAACGACCCGGGTTTCTACTAACGGGTCGTGGGGACTCCCGTTGTTTACCCTGTTGCCCAGCTTTCCCTAACCACGCTTGCAAAGGAAGTCCCATTGTATCCCACAACGGATCATCATACCTCTTGTTGTCTCCACTATCACCAACCTTCCCCTAACCAACGACATCTTTCAACAACTCGTGGTTTGTTACCATGAGTTGTTCTATGGTCCGTCCTGTGGTATTTTTTCCAGTTTTCTGCACTTTTCAAATTCAACTCCCAGGTTTGTTCTTAGGCCTCTCCGAGGTATTAAAATATCTACCCCTTGGAAACATTCATCCTCGAATGTAGGAAACAAGAAGCAAACAGAAACATACATTTTTTAACCAAAATTTTCACGGAATGACTACCTCCGAATCAAACAACATAGTTGAACTGATCTCATGATTTACATACACATTCATACACATAAAAGAAACTTGCACACATGAAATGAACATGAAAACTAAATGGGATCATAGGGTAGAACTGATACCTTAAGTCGGAACCGGGCCGGTAGAGAACAAATGTGGATATCTAGCTATCATGTCTGATTCGGCTTCCCACGTAGCTCCCTCGACTTGTTGATTTATCCATAAGACCTTAATTAAAGCTACTTCTTCGTTTCTCAACTTCCAAACTTGACCATCCAAGATTTCAACGGCAATTTCTTCATAACTGAGGCTGTCTTTCACCCCAATGTTGTCTACCGGGACTACCAAGGTTGGGTCACCCAAACACTTTTTCAAAAGCGACACATGGAAGACAGGATGAACCGAAGATAGCTCGGATGGCAAGTCCAACTCATACGCCACCTTACCAACTCTTCTCACAACTCGGTAAGGACCAACATAGCGGGGACTGAGTTTCCCTTTCTTCCCAAACCGCATGACTCCCTTCATGGGAGTCATCTTTAGAAATACCCATTCGTCCATATCAAACTCCAAATCTTTTCTCCTCATATCGACATACGATTTCTGACAACTCTGAGCGGGTTTCAACCGGTCCCTTATTAACTGAACCTTCACCATCGCCTCGTGAACTAAATCTAGCCCTATCATAGTTGCCTCACCAACCTCAAACCATACGATGGGAGATCTACACCTTCGCCCGTAAAGAGCCTCAAATGGTGCCATTTGGATACTAGAGTGATAACAGTTATTATAGGCAAACTCGATCAAGGAAAAATGGTCATCCCAACTACCTTTGAAATCCATAACACATGCCCTCAACATATCCTCTAGGGTCTGAATGGTTCGTTCTGCCTGACCATCCGTTTGCAGATAGAATGTTGTACTGAGCTTAATTTGAGTCCCAAGTCCCTTCTGAAAAGACCGCCAGAATTGGGAGGTAAACTGACTACCTCGGTCTGAAATAATGGACAAGGGAACTCCATGAAGTCGAACCAACTCCCGAATATACAACTTGTCATAATCATCCGCTGAATTTATGGTTTAACTGGTAGGAAGTGTGAAGCCTTTGTTAACCTATCTGCCGCCACCCAAATGGAATCATAGTGTCTCCGAGTAAGAGGTAGGCCTGTAATAAAATCTATATTAATCTCTTTCCACTTCCAAGCGGGAATGCTAATATCCTGAAGTACACCTCCCAATCTTTGATGTTCAACTTTCACTTGCTGACAGTTGGGACATCTGGCTACAAACTCCACAATATCCTTCTTCATACCATCCCACCAATAGATATCTCGGAAGTCCCAATACATCTTCGTGGATCCCGAATGGATGGAATATCTGGTACTATGTGCCTCATTCAATATCCGAACCCTCAGATTATCAACGTCCGGGACACATAACCGACCCTGATATCAGAGAACACCATCTCCCCCTTGGGAGAAAACCTCTATCATTTGACTTCGCACCGCTTCCTTCAGCTTTCTCAAAACTAGATCTTCATCTTGTTTAGATTTGACATCAACCACCAAGGATGATTCTGACCCATTCTGCACAACAACGCCACCATCGGTCGAGTCGATCAATCTAACCCCCAACTTTGCAAGTCGGTGGACATCTCTCACCAACTCCTTCTTTCCCTCATCCACGTGGGACACACTTTCCATGGAGAGCCTACTAAGTGCATCCGCAACCACATTAGCCTTGCCTGGGTGGTAAAGAACGCTCATATTGTAGTACTTTAGCAATTCCAACCACCTCATTTGCCGTAGATTTAGATCCTTCTATGTGAACACATATTGCAAGCTCTTATGATCCATAAATATATCCACGTGGATCCCATACAAGTAATGCCGCCATATCTTCAATGCAAACACCATCGCGGCCAACTCAAGATCATGGGTCGGGTAATTCTTTTCATGAACTTTCAGCTGTCTCGAGGCATATGTTATTACCTTCCCACGCTGCATCAACACACATCCCTGTCCGACTCTCGAAGCATCACAATATACAACAAAGCCATTAGTACCCTCGAGTAAGGTCAATACTTGTGCTGAAGTGAGTCGGGTCTTCAACTCTTGGAAGCTTTTCTCACAAGCATCTGACCATTGGAACTTCACCTTTTTATGCGTCAACTTAGTCAAAGGTTCCCAATAGATGAGAAACCCTCAACAAACCTTCGGTAGTAACCTTCTAGGCCCAAGAAACTCTGAATTTCTGAAGAATTCACCAGTCTAGGCCAATTCTTCACTGCCTCGATCTTCTGGGAATCTACCCTTATGCCTTCGCTTGATACCACATGTCCCAGAAATGCTACCGAGTTTGGCGAAAATGCACACTTGCTAAACTTTGCATACAACTGACGATCCTTGAGGGTTTGCAGCACTATTCTCATATGAGTGGCATTCTCCTCCTCGCTCTGGGAGTATATAGGAATGTCGTCAATGAACACAATCACGAACATGTACAAATATGCCTTGAACACCCTATTCATTAGATCCATAAAAGCTGCAGGGGAATTGGTTAGTTCAAAAGACATAACAACAAATTCGTACTGACCATACCGAGTCCTGAAAGCGATCTGCGGGATGTCACTTTCCCAAACTCTGAGCTGGTGATACCCGGACCTGAGATCAATCTTGGAGAAGCACTTGGCAACTTGAAGCTGGTCAAACAAGTCATCGATCCTGGGTAAGGGGTACCTGTTCTTGACGGTAACCTTGTTCTACTACCGATAGTCAATACACATGCGAAGGGGACCATTCTTCTTTCGAACAAATAGAATTGGTGCACCCCGTGGAGACTGGCTCGGTCTAATGAAGCCCTTATCCAACAGATCCTTTAACTAATCCTTCAATTCCTTTAGTTCGGTTGGGGCCATCCTATAGGGAGGAATAGAGATAGGTTGCGTATCGGGTAATAGATCAGTACCAAAGTTAATTTCCCTCTCCGGAGGAACACCAGGAAAATCATCAGGAAAAACCTTCGGATATTCGCACACCACCAGAACTGACTGAATAGTCGGGGTCTCGGACTCCACATCCTTAACCCTAACTAGGTGGTATATGCAACCTTTAGAGATCATCTTCCTAGCCTTAAGATAGGAAATAAATCGACCTGCTGGTACCACCAAACTACCCTTCCACTCCAACACTGACTCACCCGGAAAAAAATTTCCATTGTACGGGTCCTACAATTAGTCAAAGAATAACATGCAAACAACCAATCCATACCAAGAATAATGTAAAAGTCAGTCATGGCTAACTCTACAAGGTCTATGGAGGTAACCTTATGCAACACAGTGACCGGGCATTCTCTATATACTCATCTAACTATGACCGAATCACCAACAGGGGTCGAAATTGAAAACGGTCTGACAAGGTCTCGGGACTAACTCCAAGGCTACTATCAATGTAAGGAGTCATGAAAGACAAGGTAGCTCCCAAATCTAGCAAGGCATAAACATCAATATGAAAGACACGCAACATACCAGTGACCATGTCTGGCGAAGTCTCTTGCTCCTGGAGCGAGGCAAGGGCATAGAATCAGTTTTAGTGCTGTCCACCACCTCCACTAGTCGATACTCCTTAGGGAGCGGAATGGGCTGGAGTTGCTGCTATCCTTTTGGTCTGTGGATGACCCCTATCATCACCCAGTCTAGCATATGGTTATGCTCAGCGCATGTGCCCAGATCTACCACACCCATAGCAAACATCTGAATCAAGCAAGCACTCCCCGGCATGACTCTTGTCGCACTTCCCGCAGGCTGGAGAGGCATACATTAACTGGGTGCCCCTCTAATCCATCGGCCCTAAAGCCCTGCTCTTCTGATCACCCCTAGGCCTGGATGAGACACTAGCTGATGACGGTGTTGGGGCTAGTGATCTCGACTGAAACTGTGGACGGTAGCCACCGCCGGACCTTTGATGTGAAAACCCACGGTTGTCCGTCCGAGACGGCTTTGCCTCCCTCTCTTTCGCATGATCCGCCTCCATCTGCTGGGCGTACAACACTATGCAAGGAAAGTCCATATCCTGGTGGAGCATAGCAGTCCTGCAATCCTTGTCTAGATAACTAGCCACACCATGAACGAATCGTCTCACCCGCGCCCTCTTATCCATCACTAACTCTGGGGCATACTTTGACAAACGAGTGAACTCAAGTGAATACTCCAGCAGTGTCATCTTTCCTTGCTTGAGGTTCACAAACTCAGCTGCTTTCAACTCCCTCATTTCCCGAGGGATAAACTTGTTGAGAAAGGCCATGTGGAACTCATCCCAGCTAACAGGGCCCCCTCCCGCTGCCCTGCTGTCTTTCGATTGCTTGTATCAAATATGAGCGACCTCTTTTAGCTGATAAGAGGCCAAGTCCACACATTCCCCATTTGTCACCCCCATAACCTGAGTGACCTTCAAGATTCCTTCAATAAACTCGTGTGGATCCTCGTCCACCTTTGACCCCATAAACTCAAGAGGGTTCATTCTCAAGAAGTCTCTAATCCGAGTCGCCGTTGCATTTCCATTCTGAGGAACCTGCACAACAGCCTTCTGGTTGACTTGAGCAGTCAAGTCCTGTGCCAACATCTGAATAGCCGCCCGAAACTCGATGTGGGCAGCTGGCTCTGGTGCCTGGGGCTCCTGAACAGGTGGGGCTTGTTGATGCCCATGGTCATTGCCATATTCGTGGACTACATCATTTCCATTCCTCTTTCTGTTCATTTTCCTAGGAGCCAAAATTCAACAATCGCGAATCGCACAAATTAGAAGGATGGAGAGACTTTTCATCGCATGACATAGAACATGAAAAAAGGGAACATTTCCTAATGTCTAGTTGCCTCTTCGTCATAAGTGTGGCGCGCTTCACACCCATGAAAAAGACTCTACTTAACACAGATTTCAGACTCCCTAGGACACATAAAACCTATGGCTCTGATACCAAGTTTGTCACGACCTGAACATACACACGAATCGTAGACATAGGACAAGGGACCCCGAGAGACCCCAAGTCAACCCATGGATCATGCATACAACTAATCTCATTCAAATAAGCGGATTGATAATCATAAAAGCATAGAGGAAATGTAATTATAGCATAACATCAGGAAATATTAGACATATACACAATTGAGTACTACATACTTATCTGAAAGCCTCTAATACATAAGATGGGTTGATGGGACAACATCCCCAACTAATCCGATCAATACTGAAACATAAACAATATGAAATTTTATCAAATGGCCCTCGGAACATGAGGACTCACCAATAAGCTGAAAGCGTAAGCTGAGATGGACTAAGGATGAGGATGAGCCTGAGATCCGGACCCTGTATCATGAAAC